>VDFB02032879.1:41490-83433 GCA_007258455.2 Sequoia sempervirens
CAATCCCTACCACACTCTCTTTATTGTTCTCTCTATCATCTCTCTCTCACCTCCCAGATCTCTCTCCCTCCATACCTCTCCCTCCATCTATCCTTCCTTATCTACTCTTTATCTCTCATGTCTCTCTACCACTCCTTCCCTCTCTACTTATCTTTATCTCCCCTTTCCCTCCAATCTCTCTCTCTCTCTCTCTCTCTCTCTCTCTCTCTCTCTCTCTCTCCCCAGTCCCTCCCTCCCCATATTTCTCTCTCCAACTATGAGGGTTGAGGGTGTAAGGTTTAGTGTTTAAGGTATAGGTTTGAGGGTTGAGGGATAGTGTTTAGGGTTGAGGGTATAAGGTTAAGTTTATAGGGTATATAGATTATGGTTTAGGATATTAGGTATATAGTTGACAGTATTGAGTTGAGGATATTAGTTTTAGGGTTGAGGGTTTAGGGTTTAGGTTTTATGTATAAGTTTTAGGGTTGAGGTATAATGTTCAGGGTTGAGGGTATAGGGTATAGGGATTAGGGTTTAGGGTGTAGGGTTAAGGGTATAAGGTATAGGGTTATGGCTTGAGAGTGTATGTTTTTTCATTTAAGTATAGGGTTGAGGGATAATGTTTAGGGTTTAGGGTATAAGGTTGAGGGTATAGGGTATAGGGAAGAGGGTTGAAGGTGTAGGGTTTAGGGTTTAAGATATAGGGTTGAGGGTATAAGGCTAAGTGTATAGGGTATAGGTATTAGGGTTTAGAATATTGGGTATAGGGTTGAGGGTATTGGGTTTAGGATTGAGGTTCAGGGTTTAGGATTTAGTGTACAAGGTTGAATGCAGGGTTTAGGGTTTAAGTATAGGGTTGAGGGATGATGTTTAAGGCTTAGGTTATAAGCTTGAGGGTATAGGGTATAGGGATGAGGGTTGAAGGTGTAGGGTTTAGGGTTTAAGGTGTAGGGTTGAGGGTTGAGGTATAGTGTTAAAGGTTGAGGGTGTAGGGTTAAGTGTATAGGGTATAGGGATTAGGGTTTAGGATATTGTGTATAGGGTTGAGGGTATTAGGTTTAGGGTTGAGGGTTTAGGTTGCAAGGTTTAGGGTACAAGGTTTAATGTAGGGTTTAGTATTTAATTATAGGGTTAAGGGTTAAGGGATAATGTTTAGGGTTTAGGGTATAGGGTATAGGGATGAGGGTTGAGGGTGTAGGGTTTATGGTTTATGGTTAGGTATAGGGTTGAAGATATAAGGTTAAGTTTATAGGGTATAGGGATTAGGGTTTAGGAGAGAGAGAGAGAGAGGGTGTGAGGGGGAGACATGAGAGAGAGTATTCTCTAGTTAGGGTGGGAGGGAAAGAATTGAGAGGGGGGGAGGGGGTGGGAGAGAGAGACTTGAGAGAGACAGAGAGAGAGATAGACCCAATTTCTTGGACCTAGTTTTTCAAATACACCACTACATTGCCAATTTTACCAAATTGGCAAGCCAGTGGGCCCACAAGCTTGCCAATTTGGTGAAATTGGAAACCTAACTTTTCTTGTTTGAAAAATTGGTCCAAGAAATGGGGTCTCTTGGTGATTTACATCAATGGGAGACCCCATTTCTTGGACCCACTTTTTCAAATAGGCCACTACATTGCCAATTTCACCAAATTGGCAAGCTATTGGGTCCACTAGCTTACCAATTTAGTGAAATTGGCAACCTAACTTGGCCTATTTGAAAAAATGGGTCCAAGAAATGGGGTCTCCTAGTGATGTAAATCACTAGGAGACCCCATTTCTTGGACCCACTTCTTCAAACAGGTCAATACATTGCCAATTTCACTGAATTCGCAAGCTAGTGTGCACATGAGCTTGCCAATTTGGTGAAATTGACAGCCTAACTTGGCCTTTTTGAAAAATGGGTCCAAGAAATGGGGTCTGTTGATGATTTACATCACCGAGAGACCCCATTTCTTGGACCCACTTTTTCAAATAGGCCAATACATTTCCAATTTCACTGAATTAGCAAGCCAATGTGCCCACTAGCTTGCCAATTTGGTGAAATTGGCAACCTAACCTGGCTTGTTTGAAAAACTGGATCCAAGAAATGGGTTATCCCAATGATTTATGTCACTGGGAGACCCCATTTCTTGGAACCAATTTTTCAAATAGGCCACTACATTTCTAATCTCATCGAATTGGCAAGCTACTGGGCCCAATGGCTTGCCAATTTAGTGAAATTGGAAACCTAAGTTGGCTTGTTTGAAAAAATGGGTCCAAGAAATAGGGTCTCTTGGTGATGTAAACTCTCTACCCAAGTAAACTCTCTACCCTAATCCATCAACCCTCAACCCTTAATCCATTAACCCTTAAACCCTCAACCCTTAACCCTCAACCCTTAAACCCTAATCCCTCAACCCTTATACCCTCTACCCTATACATTGGACCCTCAACCCTATACCCTTAGTCCTCTACCATTAACCTTAAACCATCAACCCTCAACCCTTAAACCCTCTACACTCTAACCTATATATTAAACCCTCAATGCTCAATTCTCAACCCTCAACCTTCTACCCTCAACCTTAAACCCTTAAACCTCAACCCTTAAAACATAAAACCTTAAACTCTAAACCATTAAACCCTCTACCCTATACATTAAACCCTCAACCTTCAATTCTCAACTCTCATCCCTTAATCCCTCAACCCTAAACCCTTAAACCCTTAACCCTCAACCCCTATACCCTCTACCATATGCATTGGACCCTCAACCCTAATCCCTCAACCATATACCATCAAACCTATACCATAAACCCTAAACCCTCTACCCTCAACCCTAAACCCTCAACCCTAAATCCTTAATCCCTCAACCATTAAAATATCAACCCTCTACCCTCAACCCTCAACCCTTAAACCCTAATCCCTCAACCCCTATACCCTCAACCCTATACTTTGGACCCTTAGCCCTAATGCCTCAACCTATACCCTCAATCCTCTACCCTCAAACTTAAACTTGCAACCCTCAACCCTTAAACCCTCTACCCTCTACCCTCTACCCTATTAATTTAACCCTCAGCCCTCAATTCTTAACCCTCAACTCTCAACCCTTCAACCCTCAACCCTTAAACCCTAATCCCTCAACCTATACCCTCTACCCTATGCATTGGACCCTCAACCCTATACCCTAGGTCCTCTACCATTAACCTTAAACCCTCAACCCTCAACCCTTAAACCTTCTACACTCTAACCTATACACTAAACCCTCAGCTCAATTCTCAACCTCCAACCTTCTACCCTCAACCTTAAACCCTTAAACCTCAACCCTTAAAACCTAAAACCTTAAACCCTAAACCATTAAACCCTCTACCCTATACATTAAACCCTCAACCATCAATTCTCAACTCTCATCCCTTAATCCCTCAACCCTAAACCCTTAAAACCCTTAACCCTCAACCCCTATACCCTCTACCATATGCATTGGACCCTCAACCCTAATCCTTCAACCATATAACATCAAACCTATACCATAAACCCTAAACCCTCTACCCTCAACCCTAAACCCTCAACCCTAAATCCTTAATCCCTCAACCATTAAAATATCAACCCTCTACCCTCAACCCTCAACCCTTAAACCCTAATCCCTCAACCCCTATACCCTCAACCCTATACTTTGGACCCTCAACCATAATACCTCAACCCTATACCCTCAATCCTCTACCCTCAAACTTAAACTTGCACCCCTCAACCCTTAAACCCTCTACCCTATTAATTTAACCCTCAACCCTCAATTCTCAACCCTCAACTCTCAACCCTTAAACCCTTAACCCTCAACCCCTATATCCTCTACCCTATACATTGAACCCTTAACCTAATCCATCAACCATATACCATTTTAGGGATTAGGGTAGAGATTTTTCTTGGGTTTAAGGGTTGAGGTATTAGGGTTGAGGGTAGAGACCCAATACCCTCTACCCTCAATCCTAATCCCTCAATCCTATACCCTCAACTCCTATCCCTTTCTCTCTATCTATACATCTCACTTCTCTCTCCCTCCCTCTATCCTACCCTCTCTAGTTGCCTCTATCTACCCTCTCCCTCTTTCTATGTACCTCTTGCTCAATCAGTCCCTACCACTCTCTCTCACTCCCTCTTGTTGGACTTTCCATTGCACCAAAGATCAACCTATTAATGCCTGATACAAGCTTCGGTTAAGAACCACAGGAGATGGTTAGACCATGTCACAAACCCAGGTGTTAGTGTTGCATGGAATACCAAGGGTCACACCTTGCAACAATCCCCCCAGCACAAGCACGGGGTTTGAACCTATGACCAGCTATGATACCAATTATTGGACTTTCCATTGTACCAAAAGATCGACCTATCAATGCCTACTACAAGCTTTGGTTAAGAACCACAAGAGGCAGTTAGACCATGTCACAAATCCAAGCATTAGTGTTGCAAGGAAGACCAAGGGTCACACCTTGTAACACCTCTATCTATCTCTCTCTATCTCCCTCGGGCTTCCTCTCCATCATTACCTCTCTCTCCCACTCCCTCTTAGGATTTAGGGATTAGAGTAGAGATTTTTCTTTGGTTTAATGGTTTAAGGGTTGAGGGATTGGGGTTGAGGGTAGAGGGTATTGGGTTTAAGGTTTTAGGGTTTAACAGCTAAGGGTTGAGGGTTTAGGGTTGACTGTTTAAGGGTTGAGGGTTTATGGTTGAGGGATTAGGGTAGAGAGGGATGGATGGATGGATGGAGAGGAGGGAGAAGTGAGATAGAGAAGAGAGAAGAGGAGGGAGGAATAGAGATATATGAGGGTTGAGGATCTAATGTATAGGGTAGATGGTTGATAATTAAGGGTATAGAGTTGGGGATCTATAGGGTTGATGGTTTAGGGTATTGGGTTGAGGGTATAGGGTTGAGGGATTAGGGTTGAGGGTAAATATGGTTGAAGGATTAGGGTTGAGGGTCCTATGTATAGGGTAGAGGGTATAGGGATTGAGGGTTTAACTTGGCCCATTTGAAAAAATGGGTCCAAGAAATGGGGTCTCTTGGTGATGTAAAAAATGGGTCCAAGAAATGGGGTCTCCCAGTGATTTACATCATGGGAGATCCCATTTCTTGGATCCATTCTTTCAAACAGGCCACTACACTACCATTCATTGGCAGTAATGGGCCCACCTTGGTGATGAAACAGATGTTTGAAAAAGGGGTCAAAATGGGGTCTCCTAGTGGAGACCCCATATCTCGGACTTATTTTTCAAACATGCCCTTTTCAATTTCATTGAATTGGAAGCCCCACTAGCTTCCATTTGTGAAATTGGCAACCTAACTTGGCCTGTTGAAAAAATGGGTTCAAGAAATGGGGTCTCTTGGTATGTACAAGAACTGAGGAGGGAGGGAGAGAGATAGTCTTGAGAGGGTTTAGGTTTTAGGGGTGAGGGAGAGACCTAAGAGAGGGAAAGAGAGGGAGAGAGACAAACCTAGAGAGAGAGAGAGAGTTCTCTAGTTAGGGTGGGAGGGAGAGACTTGAGAGAGGGGGAGGGGTGGGAGTGAGAGACTAGAGAGAGAGATATATATATATTTCTCTAGTTAGGGTGAGAGGGAGAGAGAGGGAGTGGAAGAGAGAGGGAGTGAGAGAGAGAGACCTAAGAGAGGGTGAGGGGGTGTGAGGGAGAGACCTGAGAGAGGGGGAAATAGAGGGAGAGAGAGAACTGGAGATAGAGAGAGATCAAGATCTATTCAGGGTGGGAGGGAGAGACTTGAGAGAGAGGGAGGGGTGGGAGGCAGAGAAGAGAGAGAGAGAGAGGGTGGGGTGGAAGGGATATAAGGAGGGATAGACCTGAGAGAGTGGGGGAGGCAGAGGGAGTGGGAGAGAGGGGGTTGGACCTAAAGCCTAAACCATAAACCATAAAGCCTAAAACCTAAAGCTTAAACCCTAAACCCTAAAGCTTAAAGCTTAAAGCCTAAAGCCTAAAGCCTAAATCCTAAATAGAGAGAGGGAGAGATAATGGTGAGATAGAGAGTAGAGAAGGAAGGAGGGAGTGAGAGAGACAGATAGGGAAGGGAGAGAGAGAAGTCTAGAGTGAAGAAGTAAGGTTGGGAGTTCAAGAGAGATGGAGAGAGAGGGGGAGAGAGAGGGAAAGAGGGAGGGATAGGTAGATATGGAGAGAGAGATAGAAAAAAATAGAGGAGGAAGGTTGGGGTATTGAGAGAGAGGGAGAGAGGGAAGGAGGAAGGGAGAGGTAGAGATGGAGAGAGGGAGAGATATAGAGAAGTATATAAGGAAAGAGAGATATGATTGTGGGTATTGGGTTTAGGATTGAGTATTTAGGGTACAAGATTGAATTTAGGGCTTATGGTTTAAGTTAATGGTTGAGGGATGATAAAGGTTTAATTTATAAAGTTGAGGGTGTAGGGTTTAGGGTATAGGGATTAGGATTTATGAAATTCAGTATAGGGTTTGGGGGATTGAGGGAGAGGGTGAGAGGGAGAGAGAGAGGTGATAGAGAGAAGTAGAAAGTGAAGGAGGAAGGCCAAGAAATTAAGAGAGAGAGGAGGGAGGGAGAGAGAGAGAGGTTGAGAGGGATAGGTTAGATAGAGAGTGTAAGTGTGGAAAAAGTAAGAGTAAAATAATACTTCTTAATAAGACATTATATCAAAAATTCAACAATATTTAAACTAATTTAAAGCAAGAATCTATTGAAAGCATCATATTGTTTTCTATCTCTAAAGATTTATTAAATCACTAGGCTCTTAGATTTTGTAAGCATTGTGACTGTTAAAATGCCAATCTAGAGAATGAGATGCTACTAAATGCAAGAATCTAATCCTATATGATGATTGCTAAATGATAATGATGAAACTACTATAGTCTAAATGGACATGAAACTTGATAAAAGAAGTTATGGTAAAACTATGATGCAGCCATGATATTGATTCTAAATTGCTATGATTGCTATTGCTAAATGATAATGATATTGTCAAGATGCTTGATTGCTCAAATGGTATTCCTACAGAGTAAGTTTGCATAAAGTTGGGATCCATTTCCTGCTTCAAAAGGCTATATTTATAGATTCACGACAACATATTTGTGAAGGGGTAGCACAACAAAGGTCTAGATTTGATCTAGAGGATTGAATGGTGAAGGATGAAGAAGCTTGAACTAAACATGGGGATTGTTCCTCCCCACAAAAACATTGTGCCAGAGGATAGGAAGAATCAGAGGAAGGAGATTGACAATTTTTATTTCCAATTTGTCTCCAAACTTTCCTGTGAATGCCAAGTTGAATTAACTAGATATAAAATATCTAATTTTATTGGTGAATGAATAGAGGAAATAACCTTTATGCCCTTATTTGAATTTTTGGATTTATTCAAATTTAGCAAAACTAAGATATTTAATTAAATGAAACAAATATTTGACATTTATTTATTTAATAAAAAGGGGTATGATAATCAAATAAAAACTTTATGATATTTTTTATTTAATTAAGAGGAAACATGATTAGATAATTAAATAATACAAACTATTGAAGTTGCTTATTTAATTAAGATAGAATAAATAGTAGAATGTAACTAAAATTGAAGAATCAGAAAAATGAACTATATAAATAAAATTTCTATTTATTTAATAGTAGATGAATTAAAGGTTTAATTAATCAAATAATCGTATTTAATTAATTAGATTATCTAGACCATTTTTAGGTATATACATTTTTCTCCTCTTTGAAGTGATGTGTTTATGCATTGCTTCAAAGAAAATTTTGCTGCTGCTGCTAGTATCAACGAATTTTTTTGCAGTATGCCTCAGACGTTGATTTTCAGGTAATGATGAATATATACCCCCTGGGGAGATAAATTGATGATTTTTTTATATTTTATATTTTTTTGATTTTTTCAAATTTTTTATGATTTTATGATGATTTGATGTTGATATGATATTGTATCAATTGGTCTCCCAAAAAAGAATGTAGAAATTTCCCTTGGGATGAAATAATGATTAAGCCCCATTTGAAAATAAAAAATAATAAACCCCATAAAATCCCAACTTAATTAACCTATAAAAGATTTAAAAAAGTGATTTTGAAACTCATTTGTGCATTTGAGTTTGAAAATTTGAGAGAGAGTGATTTTGCAATTTGGAGCAAGATGGTGATTCCTTTCCACACTCATCGATTCGAGTGCGTGCAACAACACAACCACCTAGTGCCTACGGACCTCTAGTACATACTCGTGAACCTCCTCTCTATTCATGTTTTCTCATTTTTTGTGCCTTTTTTTTAACTTTAAGTTTTTGAAATCTTTTAGTGCTTCTGAGGCCCATAGTAGCACTTTGACTTTCTATTTTAGCACTTTTAATGAAATAGTGCTTAGGTTAGATTCTATAGCACTTAGACAGGTTAATTTAGTACTTTGAAAGTTATAGTGCTTAGGATAGATGTTTTAGCACTTTGACATAGAGTTTTAGTGCTTTCACTGGTTCAGTACATTGACCCAACACATTAGCACTTTGACCCCTTAAATTACCGCATCCACTCTAATGGCGCTTTGATTTACTATTTTGGTGCATTTACCTCCTGAAATGGTGCATATGATGAATTAGCGCTTTGAGTGCCTATTTTAGCGCTTTTAGGTTTTTCAAATGGCACATTTAATATTGTGGCACATAAAAACTCTGTTTTAGCGCATTTAAGTTAGAGTGATGCATTTTGTCAATTTTGTCCTCTATTTGTTTATTTTAATCATGTTAGCTGTTGGTTTGATATGATAGATGATATCAATAAAGTAGATGATGTTTGACCTCATGATAGGTGAGGTCTGATGATTGATTGATGATATTTATCCTCATGATAGGTGAGGAATAATTATAGTTTGTTTGATATACCTCACGATAAGTGAGATTGATTTGATTGATGAACCTCATGATAAGCAAGGTACAATTTAAAGTTTGATGATTGACCTCATGATAAGTGAGGTTCGATGATGTTTTCTCATGATATTTGATTAAAATCTCACCAAGAGGTGATTAGATTTGATAGGCTGATTGATTTTTGATAAACTGACAAAGATTACTGACTTGAATATTCTGTGATGATAGGAGGCTTTGATGAACCTATAGGTTCGAGAGCGGTTCCCGAGGACTTTTGATTTAATACCACAACTAGTGCAGCCTGAGACGACAATTATTACACATTGTGGTTTGTCTTCTTTATTAGATATGCCCCAAATTAGGATTAATTGGGGTCTCCAGACAACCCTAGTAGAGAGGTGGCACAACGAGCATAATACTTTCCACCTTCCTACTAGCA
Source organism: Sequoia sempervirens (assembly GCA_007258455.2). Lineage (NCBI taxonomy): Eukaryota > Viridiplantae > Streptophyta > Pinopsida > Cupressales > Cupressaceae > Sequoia > Sequoia sempervirens. Next base: position 50,746 of record VDFB02032879.1, read on the forward strand.
AGATGACAGTCACCCCTGAGGATGTCTAGTGGATTATGCAAATACTTGTTGTTGGTGACATTGTAGTTTATGATTCTTTAGAGCAAGGCAGGACCGATGTTCTCTACAGAGTATTTTAGGATGATAGTATTTCAAGATATTGGATTCCATGGTGCGAGATGGTGGATGCCTATGCCACTTTACCTTTAGTACTGACTGGTTTCATTGGAGGGTTCCTTTGTCTTAACCATAGGTCAAAGGTGATTTTTGTTGGTTGGGGCCATGTGTTGGAGAGCATGATTGTGCATAGTACAAGATATGCTTGGAGTATGTGTATGCTTGCCCATCTTTATCATGATTTGCATTCAACTGTCTACCTTGGAGGTCACAGTTTGTCGTTAGGAGTTAATCTACTATAGGTGTGGGCATGGGAGCATATTGCTGTTACGTGTCCAGTGATGGTGAGACAATAGCCTACCATGCAACTGAATGTCCATATATATGCAGGTCAACTTACTTAGCCTAGACTAGGTAAGTTGGATCACTGGAGGAAAGTATTGGATGATGTAGAGACTATGACATGGCACCCTTATTTAGATTGCAAGTGCTAGGATGATGATGAAATTCAATTGCCTTATCTTTGTCAGTCGATGATTCTAATTGGTTGAACTCATTGGATTTTAGAGAGATTTTTGTTTAGACGAGTGCTCAAACAATATGGTATTGTTTAGGGTATGCCCCAGGGTGTTGGCCATTATGTTTTTCATCATTTAGATTCTTTAGGGTGGGGACTTGACCTTTCATATGATGTTGATGTTCAAGAGTTTCAGGCTTTACAACCTCTAGTTTGGGAGATACGTCTTGATATTGTTGAGCCACCTATTACAACTGATTATGCAAAGTATCTAGTTCTACATCCTTTTCCATAGATTACCATTCTTGATGAGCCAATACCACTACTTGCCGAGGAGGAGGTTGTTGTTACACATGGTTGCTATTGGAGGAGAGAGGAGGTTGGTGAGGAGGAAGTGGAGGATGTCGAGAGTAGTGGTGATGAGGAGGGTAGTGGGGATGAGAGCAGTGGAGAGGAGGGATATGATCGTGGAGATGATGGAGGAGGTGGTGGTGGTGGAGGTCCAGGTTTGGATATTAGAGTTTTGATGGTGCCTCATAAGATGCGATCAATGATAACTCCCATAGAGTAGCATGTGCATATCAGTGTACCTCCCAGTAGCAATAGACACAAATTGTGATCCTTCAGGTGTAGGTGCAAAATTTATAGGGTCAGCTGGCTCAAGCTTAGGGTCAGTTAATAGTGGTTCAAACATAGATGTAGGCACAGGCTTAGGCCCACGCACAGACTCTAGCTTGGGTATAGGCTCAGTTGGAAGCTTCTCAGACACAAATTTCCTCATTGACAGTCGAGAGAGATGCAACTAGACAAGTTGTAGAGCAGGCACAAACTAAAATTGAGATATTACAGAGATTGGCAGATGGTACTCCAGTGGCTGATTATATGAGAGAGGTTGTCTATTTGGGTTAGGAGGTGGATTTTTATATAGGTCAGTACCATGATGCAGTTCCCATAGAGTAGAGAGTGAGTTATGCTCAATCTTGATCTGGCAGGTCCTAGTCAAGGACCATGAGTAGAGGTGTGACATAGCCACTCCCGAGAGACCTGAGAGATCCTAGTACATTTGGTGGTGGAGGGACTAGTCCAAAGATGGCTCCACTATCTGGAGCCAGCAACAAGTAGCTTCATGATTGTACCTTCTGATGTATTTTGAGATGTGATGTATACTTTGATTATTTTGATTCACAACCATTTTCCTTTTGATGATATATCACTTTTCATTTCAAACATCATTGTATCCTTGACATTATGATTTTCAGATCTATATTATATGCAATGGATTTTATCGATCTATTTATATGTTCTATATGATTTTATGATGGATACATTTATTTTCTATGTTTGATATGCCATGTGATGATCCTTATGATGTTATGGATGAAAGTTTTATAATTAGTATGATATGCTATGATTTATGATGTTCTATCTATGATGTGTAAATGTGAGTATGTGCATAATGATGATGTATGGATGCATGATGTATATAGTTATTTACATGGATGAAATAAATGTATATTGATGGGTATTTCCAAATTATATGATAAGGTATCTATATGCATGATTATGGATATGATGTTTTAATGATATATGATGTATGATGTAAACGAGATGGGTGCACTTTTATTTTTGTGATATATTTTAAATGCAAATACATAATATAATAAGTGGATGAAAATCATGGTGAATATAATGGTATGCCAAATGTATGATCTATGATATGATGAATGGGTGTATGATATGAAAATGTAATTACATGATATTGATGATGTTTTTGTTAGTTTTTCTCATGCAGTTTTATGATGTGTGATATGAAAAATATGATATTATCAATGAAAATTATTTGATTAAAATGCATGAATGATGAAATGATAAAATTCTTTCTAATGTATGCAATGAAAATGATTATGCATTATATGATAATGATGATGTTTTTTTGTTATTGTCAAGTATACTCAATCCATTAATGAGAAAAGACAACATTATTTGTGAAACCTTTACCAAGTTTTGTAACAAATACTCTATAGATGTAAAAACTATCATGAATGCAATTGAATTTTTCATACAAATCTACATGCAAACATTGGTATCTTAACAATCCATTTATTTTGCTTTGTATCATCATAGAGCTTTTAAAATGTTGAAAGTGAGTACAAACATCAATGGTATAATTTAGACCATGATGATCTGAGTACTACTTCCATGATTTTTGATATTGCAAGTGAACACAAGCATCTAGGTATAATTAAATTGAGATGACCTAAGTATTTCTTGCGTAAACAAACAAGAATCAATCATTTTCCTATGTGAATTCCAAATTTCATCAGTTATACTTTGTAGAGCACATCTCACAATATTTCACATAATAATAATGATTAACTCACACACAACAAAAAAAGAAAATACCATTCTCCTTCCTAGCTTCTCTAGTTCAATACATCATTGAGTTGCTCCCAAAAAATGATAACAAAGATCAAAGTACAACAATTCAACCTTTACCTAAAGTATTTCAACCATTATTCAGATTAGATCATCCATTTTGATTTAATTTTGATTTCAACTGTTTGACATAGATGGTTGAATTTTCTTGAAATGTTATGATGTTTGATGTATGTTCGATGTATAGGTTTCACTGCAATCATTGTGTTTGTTGTGTTTGTCATACTAATGTTTGTCTTGTTTGATTAAGCTTGAAATTTATTGCCCCCAGTGAGGTCAATATTATCCCCCCAAGCTAGGGTGTGACTTGATCACCTTGCCAAGATATGTACATGATGTTCGATTTTCAAATGATAGGTGGAAAAATGATGGCGAAAGTGAACAGCCAAGTCATGCATCTAATATATGGAAAAGCTGGTTTAAATCACAAGTAGCGCTTGTTTCTAGGTTTACACTACATGTTTTTATTACACTTTTTCAATTTTTTATTTTATTTTTAAATTTCTATTTTTTTATTTTTTTTGTCACCAAGACGCTTGTTTGCTAGGTTTTCATCAAGGTAACCCTTTCTAGATCTTGAACCATGCACTAGGTGATTCAGGTGTAGAAATTTCTGAGATGGATACTGTTGATAGGTTCATCAAATAGATCCCCTTCAGGCATAGACAATCGATAGGCTCCAAATCCATAGATCGATATGATCACAAAGGGACCTAGCCAATTAGGTTCAAACTTCCCTTTCATTTCTCTGTCTTGTTGATTTCTAGAGTTTTCCTTTAGGACCAAATCCCCAACTTGAAAGACTCTAGGCTTTACCCTATGATTGTAGCTTATGGACATCCTCTATTGATATGTCGTCAAATGGTTCATAGCTAGTTGACAATGTTCATCCAATAGTTCTAGCTCTTGAAGTCTAGAGACCCTATAATCCTCATTTGGAATGATACCCTTCAGTGATACATGAAGTGATGAAATCTCAACCTCAATGGGTAGTATAGCCTCTGATCCATATACTAAGGAATATGGTGTAGCTCCTGTAGGTGTTCTGACATTGGTTTTGTATGCCCAAAGAGTTGGATTTAACTAAACGTGCCAATCACACCCAACATCATTAACCATTTTCTTTAAAAAATTTAGAATTATTTTGTTTAAGGCCTATGCTTGGTCATTTCCTTGAGGATAGTACGACATTGAGAAATGATGTTGGATATGAAACTTTTCACATAGTTCTTGGACATCTTGGCTCTTAAAAATTTGACCATTGTCAGTGAAAATAGACTAAGGAATTCCATACCTATAGATGAGGTAATTCAAAATGAAGGAAGAGATCTGTTTTCCAATGATTTTTGTTAATGGAACCACTTCTATCCATTTTGTAAAGTATTATGTTGTTGTGATTATGAATTTGTGTCCATTGGATGAAGATGGATTTATCTTTCCTACCAGGTCCAGTCCCCACTGACAAAAGGGCCATGTTGAAGTAAATGGTTGCAATTCTTGTGCTGACGCATGGATTAAGTTACCATGAATATGACATTTTTGACACTTTTTAACAAACTGAAAGGACTCCTTCTCCATGTTCAGCTGATAATACCCCAAACAGAGGAGTTTCTTTGCTAGGGTTAGTCCACTTGAATGAGTTCCACAAATACCTTCATGAACCTCACATAAGGCTATTTCATATTTGATATGTTCTAGAAACAAAGAAGATTACCATCTAGACCTCGATGGTAAAGTATGTTGGCAATCAAGGTATGTCATGCAGTTTGGCAGATGAAGTTATGTTTCTAGTTTCTTGAAAGGTTAGGAGGAAGGATATTGTCTTTAAGGTAAGCATAGGTCTTTCCATAGATTGAGGATTCAACATCGACTAATTGGCATATGGTTTGAGAATTTGGATTATCATAAGTAGGGTTACACACTTGTTCTACCATAAACTCATAATGACCTCATTTTTCTAGTAACTGCAAGAGAGAAGCAATTGTTGCCATAGCATCTGGAGTTGTGTTTTTTGCCCTTGGAATTTGTTCAAACTTGATATCCACAAAGTAATTTTTTCTTAGTCATCTATCGTATTTTTATACGACATCAACTCATCATCTTTCGTCTGATATTCATCATTCACCTAATAAATGACTAGTTGTGAATCTCCATATACTTGTAGCTCTATGATTTTCCATTCAATTGCCACTTTGATGCTAATAATCAAAGCCTCATACTCAGCTACATTATTTGTACATGGAAACATGAGTCTATAGGACCTTGGGATGGTGTGTCCTTGAGGTGTAACAAATAGAATTCTAGCACTAGACCCATGTTGTGTGTATGACCCATCAAAATAAAGCCTCCATTGTTGTGTTGTAATAGTAAGAATGTTTTCATCGGGAAACTCAATGTTCATTGGGTGATCATCTAATAATGGAGCTTCATCTAATTGATCTACAATCACTTGACCTTTGATGGCTCTCCTATCCACATACTGGATACCAAATTCACTCAAGAGCATGACCCATTTGGCTAGTCTCCCTGTTAGAGCAGCCTTGCTGAGTAAGTATTTCAAGGGATCAATCTTTGCTATGAGTTTAACTGTGTGGGTTAACATATAATGTATCAACTATTGGGTAAAAAATACCACCGCCAAACAAGCTTTCTCAATGAAGGTGTAATTTATTTCATAACCATTTAGAGTTTTGCTGATATAATAAATAGCTTTTTCCCTTCCCTCAGGATCTTCCTATGCTAATAGAGCTCCTAAAGAAATGTCTGTTGTTGCAATGTATAGTAACAATGGTCTTTCTTCTGTAGGTGGAATTAATATGGGAGGTGACATTAGATATTGCTTTATTTTATTGAAAGTTGTTTCACATCCTTCATCCCATTTGAAAGAGACATTCTTATGTAGAAAATGATTGAAGGGATGACTTTTATCTACTAATTGTGAGATAAATCTCTTGATTTATTGTAGCCTACCTTGTAGAGATATTAATTGACTGATATAATTTGGTTGTGACATTCCCATTATTTCTTTGATCTTATTTGAATCCACTTTGATACTTTTTTCTAAAACTATGTATCTGAGGAGCTTTGCTGATGTAACCCCAAACACACATTTCTTAGGGTTCAATCTGAAATTGAACATCTCCAACCTAGTAAAGATTTTTCCTAGGACCTCCAGATGTCCTTCTTTGGTACATGATTTTTCCAATATATCATCTACATAATCTTCCATAAAATTATCCATCATGTCATGGAAAATAGTGGTCATTGCACACTGATATGTTGCACTTATATTTTTCAACCCAAAGGGCATGAAATTCCAATAGAATGTTCCCCAAGGATAGGTTAATGTTTTCTTTTTCTAATCTTTAGGTTCTATCTTGATTTGGTTATACCCTGAGAAGCTATCCATTACCAACAACATGGCATGTCTTGCTATTAATTCCACAATAATGTCAATGTTTGGTAAAGGAAAATCATCCTTTGGACATGCCTTATTTAGATCTCTAAAATTTGTGCATATTATGATAATATTGGCTAGTTTAGATACAAATACAATATTTGAAATCCACTCAGCATAATTGATAGACCTGATGAATCCTACATCTAACAACTTTTTCAGCTCAACCTTTACCATTGAGGCGATATATGAATATAGTTTCCTTAGTTTTTGTTTCACAGGTTTTATCCTAGATGGTAGAGATAAATGATGCATCAGAAGATATGGATCTAAACCTGGCATATCAGATTATGACTAGGTAAAGTTAATGCTTCTATCTTTAAAGAACTTGGCGAATTCTGGTTTTTCCTGTGCAGTCATTAATGCTGCCAAATGTGGAATCTTTTATTTTTTTGTGGTGCCTAGATTGATTGACTATGTAGGTTCTACTAGTACTGATGATCTTTCATGTTAATTTTTTAGAAGGGTGTCAAATCTCCCATCTTTTGGTGCCTCAGATAGGTTTTCACCATCAGATGCATTCTTTTTTTTTACTGTTTCGAGATCCAATGTTGCCATTGAATGGTTTTCACGATTAGATCCATTATTCTTGTTTTCAATTTTTCAACTGAAAGATTTGACACCCTCCTTCCTCCAAGTGTCGTTATGAGATTTATGATTAGAACTTGTGTTAGATTTGTCATAACAAAGGAAATTTATGATAGCATCATCATTCTCAAAGATAGGTACATCGATAGGTTCAGTTGGTTCCTAGTCGATAAGTTCAGGATGCAGTAAGGGTAGAAAGTCATCAGATTGGTTAAGGTCAACGAGAGTATATGTTCTTATAGCAATGTTGTCAAAATTGTTAGTGGTAATGTCAAGGTCTATGATATTAATCTCCTCCAAGTTGTCTATTTCAGTCGATGTCTTTTCATCCTCACTTGAGTCATCGATATTTGGTGATCCAAACACAAGGGGTCTAGTTCTAGAGCTTTGTCCCTCCTCATGTGTGGGTGCATAATCCTTTATGACATCAATTTGTATGTCCTTTTATGATATTTTTGATAAAGAATCCCACTCATACTCATTAGAATCTATTTTAGAACTATCCCTCATTTGAAGGATCCTTTCAACAACTTTATGAGTGGTTTCTTCTTTTGTTTCTCTTGTATAACCTAGTCTTGTTTTGTCCTTTCATTGAATTGTAAGAGGTTGGATGGGTTCTACAATTCCTTCTTTTCTTTTACCAATAGGTCCTTGTCCTTCATACCCCATTTTCTCTAAGATAGCCTTTCCTTTTCCATACTGATCTGTCTTTATGTTGATATTTGCTGATGTTGATGCTTCTTCATCTTTGTAGAGCCAATTGAGGATGGAATTATCTTTAGATTCATCTTCTAGAGTACCTGCTTTTACAAACCTTTCATCCAACACCATGGTAGGTTGTGATGATTGTTGTGCTATTGTTGATGGCTTTCCATATGTCCTTCGAGATGGTAGCAATTGTGAAAAACATAAAGATTGCTTAATGGCATACTCTCCCAAGCCCTTGTCTTTTAACTGGATCTTGTCTTTGAATTGTTGTGATAGAGTATTCAGTGGATCTTCATTGTTTTATGAAGTGGAGTCAACAACACTTGTTTCCTTTGATTGGTCCTTTTTATCAACCCATTTGGATATAAAATTTAGTTGCTTTTCACCATTGGATGAACTAGAAGTGTTTGCTTCTCTATTATGGGGCACCAAAGTGCCTTGTGTTGTTTTAATCATATTACAAGTTTGAGGACTATTGTAATCAGCTAAAATAGTGACTTCTTGTCCATTGACCAGAAAAATTAAGCATTGATGATAATTTGAAGGCACTGCTTGCATTTCATGAATCCATGGACGTCCCAAGAGTATGTTATAAGTGATCTCTTTGTCTAATACTTGGCAAACAATATTCTTCAAACATTCTACTTGAATAGGTAATACGATCAATCCCTTGGAGGATCTCTCTTCTTCATCACAGGATTTTATTGTGATCTTCCTTCTGGAATCAATAGCATTATTAGAATAACCTAGTGCACATATCAATTTTAAAGTGCAAATGTTTAAACCAGCTCCACCATCTATTAAGATATGTTTTACCTGATGTTTGTAGATTAAGACTTCAATATGAAGGGCGACATTATGTGGATGAGTAAGTGACACATCATCTTGTTCAAAAAATGATAGGAAGTGAGGCATGGTTAAGTGTCCCACCATAGCTTGGAATTGACAAACATCCAGATTATTGGGTACTGTTGTGGCCACATGTGCTTGTTCCAAAACCTCCTTATGGGATGGTGAGATTTTAAGGAGTTCTAGTATTGAAATTTGTGCTAGTATTTTTTGCCATTGATCGACTATGTTGTAATAATTTGAAGGGGGAGTAGTAGTTTTAGATGCAAATCCTTTCAATATTACCTTGGATTTCCCCCTTGTTGTCACATTGACTAGTTGATATTCTTGATTTTTCCTGATTTTTATGACATTGATCTGATTGTTGGATGTATCAATGTTTGGGATCAGATCTATGCTTATGATGTCATTGGTCTTATTAGTTTGATTGTCATGATCCTCATTTTCCTCAACTATAGAGATATAATGAATAGTGTTGTCATAAATGTAGTTTATATTTTTACCTTTACTATTTGCAGAAGAAGATTCTCCCTTTTCATAATTTGTTAAAGGATTTTTAAATGCACCATGATAATTGTTTGTTTGAGGTCCTTCCACAAATAAATTCTTGTTGTCAATCAAATCTTGTACAAGATGTTTCAACTGCACACAATCATTTGTCTTATGTCCTTTGTGTTTTATGAAAGTTATAGTAGTCAACATCATTCCACCAAGATGGTTTTACTTTTGGTTCCCAATTTCTTGCTTTGGGTAAGGTGATAAGTTCATTTGCAATAAGCTCTCTCATTGCTGATTCTAGTGTTTGTCCCAATGATGTGAATCTTCATTGATTTGATGGTCTTGGATATGATTGTGGATTAGATTCACCATTGTTTGGATTGTTGTTTTGACTAGCATTCTAATTGATGTTTTGGTCATTGTTTTGATTGTTCTTTGTTGTAGTTTCTGTCAAATTAAAGATTGGTTTTGCATTTTGTGTGTCATTTGTAGTATCATTGTTTACAATATTTATAATTTTTTGCCAAAACTTAGGTTTATCATTGTTTTCATAGTGATTTGAGGAATATGTATTGTCTGATCCTTCATTGTAATGTTTTATCACTCCTCTTTTGACTAAAGCTTCTTTGATCTTGAGCCCATTTTCAATCACTTTCTCAAATGTAGGTGGACAAATTGTAATTCAATCCTATAGCTCATGTCATCAATTAAGTTGTCAATGAATAGTTCCATCTTCTCTTCTTCAGGTATAAAATGAGGATATCTAGCAAACAACCTTAGCCATCATTGCAAAAATGAGAGGAATTTTTCCCCTTTCTTTTGTTTCATGTTGTAAAGGTCCTTTATTGTTACCTCATGTTGAATATTGAAGGAAAATTGTGAGATAAATCTGTTGACTAGTTCTTCGAAAGATTGAATTCCTAGTTTTAGTTTAGAAAACCATTCCATGCATTGACCTCCTAAGCTCCTTGGAAATAACCTCATTAGATAAGTGTCTTCTTGTGAAAATTCTATACTTATGGTTCTAAATTCCCTCACATGATCAATTGGATCTTTTTTGCCATTGTACTTGTCATATTTGGGGAATTCACAATGCCTAGGAAATGGTATCATGTCCACAATTGGATCAAAATGATAAGGAAAAATGTCCTATAATGAGTACCTCTTTGCGGTTCCTTTTTTCATATCTTGAAGTTGTTGTTGTAAGTTTTGCATTTGATGTGTTAGGCAAACCACTTGATTTGTGTTTTGTGTGTTGTGTGGTTTAGTTTCAGCTACTTTAGGTATTTCCTTTAATCGATTAATGCCAAAATATTTTGGAAGTTCTACACCTAGTTCAACTAGCATCAAAAGATATTTTTCCATATCTCATTCCAAAACTTTTTCTATGAATTTGTGAAAATTTGGATCTTGTTGTGTTGTTTGGATATCCTCTTGGGTTATTTCATTTGTATCATTTTGGTGGAATCGGTGAAAAGGATTTTCTTCATCCATGATGTTTGATGTTTCAATTTCCTTTTCCCTAAGTTTTTGTCTTTGTAACCTCATCAAAATTGGCATACAATTGTTTGTTTTTTTTTGATAAACTTTGATCTTTTGTGTTTAGATGAGTGCCAATTAGATTTTAACAAAGTTAAATAGAATGATATATTCTATTGATGAGACCAAGTTAAAAATTTGGTTATTGTGTTTCGTTTCGTGATTGTAGGATGACAAAATCCTAATAAGGAAACTTAACCTAATAACCAAGATTTTTGTTTGATAATTGGACACTTTATAGTTGCAAGATCTATGTTTAACTTGAAAGAGTTTTGACTTGTAAAATGCTATTTGTTTCAAGTTTAAGACACTGTCTAGACTACAAAAATGTTTCTGTCTTGATAAAAACCCGAGTTCTGATGTCAACAGTCTGATAAGGGTTTCCAATAGCTCTATGTTTTCTTGTTCCGTGGATGCGCTATTACAGAGGGCAAATGCTCTAAAACAGACTGTGTATGCATTAAAAGATATGGTAAATGCGCTATCAAGCAGGGTATTTGCACTAAAATAGATTGTGGATGCACCAATATACTAGTAATTTCTGACATTGGGAAGTTTTGATGAAAGATTGTAGATGTGCTATAAGATTTGTTAGATGCATTGAAACAAACTGTGAATGTGCTATTTTGTCAGTGGATGCACTAAAAGATAGGGTGGATGTGCTAAAATAGACTGTGAATGCGTTAAATTGGAAGTTGTCAAAGTGTTGTTTGGTTTTTTTTTTCAGTAAAAGGATTGATTTTTGGGTGTAATTTTTTGAATTTGGGATATTTTGATAGGGTATCTTTGCTGGTAAATCTTTGATTTTGGATGAAAAGCCTAATGTTTCCAATTTTTTCCTCTATTGTAAGATTTGATTTGGCCTGTTGGAATATTGTATTGTTGGTTGTGGGATGAAAGACTGATGGATGGGTCCACCATGATTATGTTTTTGTGAGAGCTCTTTGTTGGAAATAAGCTTGTGAATATAAAGGCTCTGTAAGGCCCCACCTTGCATGTGATTTGTAAATCCCTAACATATTTTATGTAATCCTAAATAGATGGTAAGATGTATTATGGATGACAAATAGTGTGATTATTTGATAATATTCTTGCTTATGCTACCGTGAATGTAAGACCTCATTTCGTAATTCCCATTTTATTTCAATCAAACAAGTAGTTAGATGATAATTATGATGAAATGAATGATAAAAATATTTTTAGGATTCATGGGCATTGACCTTGATTTAATTATGATAGATGCACATGTGAATTGTTGGATATAACTTGAAAGTGCTGGGTTATTTGGCATATTAAATTTTGGCAAATGGTTCATCGTTAATGTTATAGGAGTTTAAAATGAGTTACTAAGGTGGTAAACAAAATGATGGAGTGACTATTTCATTGACTGTATTCTTGTATTGGAGTAAGTGTGTATTTCCTTCGATTATAATGAAAATTGAATCATTAGGTTCATTTGATGTATTAATGAGTAAATAGTTCATGAGTGAAAATTATGTGAATTGGATTAGCTAATAATATGAAGAGATATATGATCTAATCATGCTAACTTTGGTAATGTGCAGGAATCAAATATGCAAATAGGAGGATAGATAAATGTTGGAATCAAATCAAATACATCTTTGGGAAGTTCTAAGTGTAACCCTATTTGACTTAGAAGGGTTTGAGGTTTTATTATTTGTTGGGTGATTGAGTAGAATCCAATTGTAGGACATGTGATGTGAGTTTGGTTGGGGTTGGAACCTTGGTTAAGATCAAAATTCGTATGGATTTTGTGTGGGTTTTAAAAAGGGATTATTGAATCAATTTCCTTGTTTTTTGAACAAGAATAGACCCCTAGGACCTATACCTATGGGTTTGGAACCTTTTTGACACATGTGAACTTGTCCTTGGAGTGTGAAAAGACCCCTCAAAAGTCCACATTCATGAATGTGACAAATTCAAAAAGTGTTGGGGCTTGGGAAGAGTGACTTGTCACTCTCAACCTTCTACTCCCCAAAAGTCCTTGGAATTGGCACAAGACTCACACATTTGTGAGAATTTGTGGGAAAGAGTGTAGGTTTGGAGGATCCCTATATATCTCAAGAAAATGGAAGATTTGGGCATTGCCCGCTTCTCCTCTTGGAGAACTTGAGTGAAGATGGTAGAAAGAATGAGAAAAAGAGAGGAGTCCATCTCTTTGGCAAGATAATGATGAAAATGGATTGGTTTGGAGAGGAAGAAGGATAAAAGAGTTTAGTTCCCTCAGTGGAGAAAATAGATAAGTTCTCTCTTACTTTCATTTCCCTTTTGTGTATTTTTCTTTTCTATAAGAAAGTGGTAAGCTGTATGGATCATGGTTGAGAATAAAGAGTAGAGAAACTAGAAGCATGAGATTTGGTGCTTTGTTATATTTTATCACTTGTAAAATTTGAAAAAAAATCTCCATTCATCATCTTGGAGTTAAAAGAAAACCTTGCTCGGGGGTATGGCTAGAGCCCACGAGGCTCCATGACGCCATTATGGTAGGGAGGAGAGCAAGACCTTGTTCATGAGTTTGTAAGTCATTTGCTTCCTCAAATATTGTCATAATATTGTAAGTCTAAAAGATGGGATTCATATTTTTTTTCAATGAAGGAAAAAAAAAGAAAAGAAGGAAGTCTTATTCCTTTGTTTGTGTTCATTGTATTTCTTTTAATACTATTGCAATATTAAAATTTAGTATTTTGTTTTAGAAGGAAATTATAGGAAAAGAGCAAGCCTTGTTCATATGTTTGTGTTATTCATTGTATTCTAAAATATTGTTTGTAATATTGAAATCTAATCTTTTATTGTAAATGAAAATAGGGATGAAAGAGCAAGTTTGCATTTATTGTCATGTGAAATTGTTTGTTGTGATAATGTGAAAGTTAGTCTCATTTGTTAGCATGTTATCATTCCATATCTACATTTTTCTACTTGAGGTTTTGAAGATAAAATAAAAGAAAGTTTGGTATTCATTTGTAAGGAGAATAATGGGTTTTTGCGATTTTTCTTTAAGGGAATTTGTTGAAATTTGTGGTTATAATGGAAAGTATGGTGGGATTTTTTTAAAAATGGGCTCTTGTAAAAAAAAATGTTATTTCAAGTTTACATATGAAAATGTATTTAACTTCTTTCTTTTAAGATATAAGCAATGTATTGCTCTTCTACCAATATTAAACCTTCTAAGCCCCATAGCTGATTTAATTTTCTTGAATATTAATATGTCATTATGATAGCATTCAAAGATGAAATTGTCATTAAAGGCAAAGATAAAATAATTGCAACTACTTTTAGTTTGAAACTAAAAATGTCTATGAAAGAGAAGATAAATGTACAAACTCAATGATACCCATCCCCTATTCAAAATTAGAGATTTGGATGAAAATCATGAAAATAATCTAGTTCATCTAATTCTATCCTTTTAAAGGTGGAAAATGGAAAGTTAATATGTGGTGAATAAAAGTAATCTTTATTGACACTTATTTAAGAGTCTTGTTTAGAAACAAATAACAACTTTTTACAAATCAAAAGGCAAGAGATGTCTATTTGAGAAAGTTGAATAGATTTTATGAAAAAAGAAAAAAAAAGGACAAATTTATTTTATATTTATATATTATACATTTTTAAGAGAATTATTTGCTTTTATATCAAATACAAAATATCTATATATATTATAACCCTTCATGAATGCAAATAATCATCCTTATATAAATAATCATGAAATAAATAAATTATATTTTTATTTTATATAAAATAATTATTGATTAAAGGATTAATGTATATTAGATCAATTAATTAGACATTTTATGTTGCAGTCAAAAAGTACAGATTAGGTAATAAAAAAATAATATATATATATATATAAATAATAAAAAGAATAAAAAAATTAATTAATTAATACCTCTATTCAAGAATGAAATGTAGAGAGGCTGTGAAAGAATGAAAATGCCTACAAAGTGAAATTTACAGTTTAAAGATGCAACTAAGTGCAGGGTTCGGTATGAGCAGATTTGAAATAAATAAACATATATTTACATTACGGTAGTTGATTAAAAACAAAATAAACTAGTAAATTTAGATTAGGTTTTCATTACTTAGGGTGGAATATATATATATATACAAAGATCTGTGAGAAATCCATGTAACTTGGAACCTACGAATTGTGCATGAAAAAAAATAAAATTAAACTCTACCAAATGCATATTTAAAACCTTTAGTTTAACAGTAGTTATTTAAAAAAAAAAAAAATATTGCTTCAAGCTGGAGATAAACATTTGTAGATTTAAACCCCACAGATCTGCAAACAATAGATCACCATTCTTTGAACATCTGGAACAAACAAAATATTGTAAATCAAATAAAAAAGAATGAGGGAAAAGCTCTTATAGAAGGGATAAATAAATGAAACACAGAAATAAACAAAATATCTCAAACAGTTGATCACCTCTTTAGGGTTTAAAAATCATTTCAAAAAAAACAAAAAAAAACCACGTAAGTCAATTCATATACAACTGAATAATTTGGAAAGAAATTTAAAAGGAAAAAAAATGTTGTAAACAATCCTTACGCCTTGCAGATAAATAAAGGTATTGAGGCATGAAGCAATCCCCTCCACTCGCCCTGTATTTCCTTGACCCAATATTTTGTAGCCGTCATGAAACACAATAATATATGGTATAGTATTTTAGGGTTGATGTTGGTTTTTAGGTAGCTTCATTTACACACCGTTGATCTTCCTTCACATCTAACGGTGAATATAAGGCTGCATTGTTAGCACCATACTTGGCCCTATCACCATTCAAATGGGTATTTATATTTTATTATTATTCCTTCCCTTCAAACCTCGACCAACATAAAATACGGTGCATTATTAATAATAAGAATATCTCATTTCAGCTAGCAGTGCAAGAAGATATAAAATTAATTGCTCCAAAAAAAAATTGATAGTGATAATAATATTATGGTAAATTATAGTGGATGGACATAAATGATGTTATTAAGGATAATTTTCAATAAATAGATAAATAAACACAACTTGGTGGGTTAAGGTAGTCATATTATTAATTATATGGAGTTAATAATAATGCTAAGATGGTACTAGATATTATTATAGGATTAATGTTTGTATCAAGGAATTGTACTAATAATATTTATATTATCAATAATATTATGCTATTCATATTTATATTTATATTATCAATAAGAATATTAATATTTGTATTAAAAAAAATAATAATAGTAATGAATGGGAAACATTGATTCAACCAATTTAGTTATTAATGTTTTTTGTACAAACTCTCTTATCATTGAGATATTGTATATTTTGAACTTTTATCCATTCTTAATAATGTAGATTAAAACTAATAATTGGATGGAAGAATGTAAATAATATTAAAGTAAATAAATAAAAATAAGAATAGAGTTTACTATGGGTTAACATATCAACAATGATAGTAATATGAAATAATATTATTACTTTCAAGTTATTTGTTACATTTATAACGCTAAAGTGAAAATAAACTAGTAAATTAATATTACTGCTGAATGGTAGGATATAATGAGAATAAGTTAATGATAACATGATTTTAGTAATACTATTATTTTTATTAATAAATAATGTTATGGTTAAATAATAATAACATTTTATTTGTCAAGTGAAGAGTAATTAGCATCGTCATTATTTTGGTTAATTGAAGACATTGCTACCAATGTCAATTTTTGGGTTTAAATTCCTTGTTAAGGACAAATCATTAAGTTATGTTTAGATATCTCCTTGAAGGTGTGTCACTCACATCAAGTTGGGTTTCACCTCTAACACTTAGAGTGGTTAATTATCTTAATTACATGTTTTAAAAAAAAAAATGTTGGGTTTTTCTAATGAAAATTTTAGGCATGACAGGCTCTAAGGAAAAATCATCAATATATCCTCTAGCAAATTCATGATACCTATAGATAAAAGTTTGATGTTCAAGCAAGATTTTTCTACTTTGATATAAGAAGCACCTCCTTTCCAAAAGTTTTTTAATCTAATTTTCTTCTTTGGTTTCTTGACTCTTTTTGTAAGGGATTTCCTGACAAATGTTGTTGGTTTCCAATCCATAATCATAAATTTTCATAGGTTGACTTGTCAAACTTTTTGTATTTTTTTGGATGATCTTTATTTGAATTAATGATATGAAAACACATCAAACAATTGTAAAATAGTTGTTTTTAAGTCCTAGAATATAAACAATAAGTGTATTCTCAAGAATCAAACATGATCCTCCTTGATTTCCACTAGTTTTTGAAAAAGAATACACTTCAAGTGGACTCACTCTTAAGGTCAAAAAGTTCATCATAATACTCAACAACGGTCCACATCTTAAAATTGCATCAACTCACATAGTTGTGTCACCCCCTAGAGGGTGTCTGTGTTTTTTCCTTTTCCAAGCACATATTCAAAGTTAGATTTCTTGATCCCTTGAGCAAACGGTACTTGGAAATTATATGGTGAGTGTCTTGGGGGAAGATTCTTCCCTCCCCTTGCATTGAGTTTTACAATGTTTGGTTACTAACATAGCTTGATTCAAACTAAGGTTCGTAGATAGGGTATCCATTTGGAGCAGAAAATGATAAACTTCCTTAGGAGACCTCCCAATCTTTAGAACAAATATTTTGGGGATGATTATCTTGCACACTTCCGGTAAATATGGGTTTCCCTAGATTCAATTTTATTTTATAGTGGGTTGGAAAACCTAGTTTTAGTTGTTCCCACTCAGGTTGTTCCTATAGGGTGAGTACTTTTCCCACTATGTCAAGCATTCTAAAGGATTTAACAAAGCATAAAGTGCATGAAATTAAAAGATGAGTCTAGCATTTTGATCACCCAGTTAAGGGGAGAGCATAGGCCTATTGCTGCATAATCATAGTAAACAATGTTTAGTTTTAAAGCCCAAATGATAGTTTGCTATTCTACGTGAAGATATTGCTTCACAAAAGATATGATGTAAATTTTAATTGAGATAGCAATGTATGATGAATACCCTAGGATTGGTGTATTTTAATCCAAATGACTACCCTAGGATTGGTTCATTTTAGTCCAAATGTAGCAATAAAATTATTGGCCACAGTTGCATCTGATCTAGACAATAAATTACAAATGCGCTATAATAAAGGTCATTTGTACCATTTAATTTATGAGATGTGTTGCAGGGTTTATCTAATGCACTACATAATTTGTTAGATGTGCTACAAAATTGATTTGATGCACTAAACAAAGTTGAACAGGGAATAGTCAATTGTGCTAGGAATTTATGGTTGATGCGCTAAAACAGTCTTTAGATGCGCTATAGTTTTCGATGGATGCACTGAAACATTCTTTAGATGCACTAAAGTATCTAGTAGATGCACCATAAAATCTCTCGATCATGCTAAAAGAAACATGCCAGAAGCATGTATAGACACTTTTCAGAAAAAATTGTTAAAACATGGAGTTTGTGACCCCACAGTGGGTTCTAAAATGTATGTGCATAGAAAAATTAAGAGTAAAATAACACTTCTTAATAAGACATTATATCAAAGATTCAACAATATTTAAACTAATTTAAAGCAAGAATCTATTGAAAGCATCATATTGTTCTCTATCTCTAAAGATTTATTAAATCACGAGGCTCTCAGATTTTGTAAGCATTGTGACTGTTAAAATGCCAATCTAGAGAATGAGATGCTACTAAATGCAAGAATCTAGTCCTATATGATGATTGCTAAATGATAATGATGAAACTACTATAGTCTAAATGGACATGAAACTTGATAAAAGAAGCTACGGTAAAACTATGATGCAACCATGATATTAATTCTAAAATGCTATGATTGCTATTGCTAAATGATAATGCTATTGCTAAGATGCTTGATTGCTCAAATGGTATTCCTGCAGAGTAAGTTTGCACAAATTTGGGATCAATTTCCTGTTTCACAAGGTTGTATTTATAGATTCATGACAACATATTTGTGAAGGGGCAACACAAAAAAGGTTTGGATTTGATCTGGAGGATTGAATGGTGAAGGATGAAGAAGCTTGAGCTGATCATGGGGATTGTTCCTCTCCACAAAAACATTGTGCCAGAGGATAGGAAGAATTAGAGGAAGGAGATTGACAATTTTGATTTCCAATTTTTATGTAATTTTTCTCCAAACTTTCCCATGAATGCCAAGTTGAATTAATTAGATATAAAATATCTAATTTTATTGGTGAATGAATAGAGGAAATAGCCTTTTTGCCCTTATTTGAATTTTTGGATTTATTCAAATTTAGAAAAAATAAGATATTTAATTAAATGAAACAAATATTTGACATTTGTTTATTTAATAAAAAGGGGTATGATAATTAAATAAAAACTTTATGATATTTTTATTTAATCAAGAGGAAACATGATTAGATAATTAAATAATACAAAATGTTGAAGTTGCTTATTTAATTAAGATAAAATCGATAGTAGAATGCAATTAAAATTGAAGAATTAGAAAAATGAGCTATATAAATAAATATTTCTATTTATTTAATAGTAGATGAATTAAAGGTTTAATTAGTCAAATAATCATATTTAATTAATTAGATTATCTAGACCATTTTTAGGTGTATACAGAGAGAAGTAGAGAGGGAAGGTGGGTAGGAGAAAGAGGGAGATAAAGAATATTAGAGAGGGGAAGAGGGAGGGAGGGAGAGACAAAGGTGCGATAGAGAGAAGAAGGAGAGAGAGAGAGAATTGAGCTGGACAAAGATTAAAGAGGGAAGGAGAGAGTGAGAGACAAAAATATGGGAGAGAGGGAGAGAGGGAAGGAGGAAGGGAGAGGTTGAGATGGAGAGAGGGAGATAGAGACAAGTATATGGGGAAGGAGAGACATGGAGTAGAGAGGAAATGAGAGAGAGATAGGAGGATGATTGGGAGATTGAGAGAGGGAGAGAGAGAGAGAGAGAAGGATGGAGGGAGATGTAGAGATTGAGAGAAAGAGATAGAGATAAGTATATAGAAAAGGAGAGATATAGATGGGGAGGAGGGAGGGAGAAGTAGAGATATATATAGAGAGAGGGAGAGACAAGGAGGGAGAGAGTTGATAGAGAGAAAGGTGATATAGAGAGAGGAGGGAGGGAAGTGAGATAGAGATAATGAGAGAGGGAGTATATATATAGAGAGAGAGAGAGAGTAGGGAAGGAGGGAAGAAGTGAGAGATATTGGTGAGATAAAGAGAAGTATATAGGGAAGGAGAGGGAGAGGAGGAAGGTGGGGAGATTGAGAGAGAGAGGGAGAGATAGAGAAGTATATAGGGAATGAGAGATAGAGAAGGAGAAGTAGAGAGAGAGAGAGAGAGAGAGAGATGGGGAGGAGAGATGTGAGAGAGAAACAAAGGGAAGGAGGAAGGTGGGACATGAGAGAGGAGGGGAGAGAGGGAATGACAGAGGGAATGAGGGAGGAGAGGCAGACAAGATAGGAAGGAGAGACAGATAGGGAGGGAGGAGCAGAGAGAGGGAGAGGGAGGGAGATGAGACATGAGAGAGGAGGAGATAAAGAGAACCAGAGATGAGGAGGATAGAGGAGAGGCAACAAAGAGAACGAGAGAGAGAGGAGGAGGTGAGATAGATAGAGAGGGAAGGTGGTGGGAGAAGGAAGAGAGAGAGATAGAGGAAAAGAGGAAGGTGGAGAGATGAGGAGAGAGGTGAGAGAGAGAGGAGGGAGGGAGAGAACCTAGAGAGGAAGGGAGTGGATGGAAGAGGCAGACAGATAGGAGGGAAGGAGAGAGTGTGAGAAAGAGGTCTAGAGCATAAGGGATTAAAAATGAGTGAGATAGAGAGATAAAGACGATTCATGATACAACTTGCTAATTACTAAAATTTGACTAAGTATGAAATTTGTGAGATCATCCAAAAACTAGAATTTGCATTATAACTCTTAGAGATCCAAAAACACTCTCAAACATCCTGAAACTATACATGAAATATAACTTAAAGTATAAGTAAACGTCCATATGCAAATCTCAACTTATACTTAAATGTTTATTTCATGTATATAGTTTCCCTGAAAGATAACAAGAAGAAAGAGAAAAAAAATAGAAGAAAAAAATTCAATGTACACCAAAATGTGAGCACAATAAATAATGCATTCGCGTTATGGTGATGTTATTTTGAATTAAAAAAAAATGCATTTTTTGAATTAAAAACAAATACTTTTTGAAATTTAAACAATAACGTGAGCATGTTCTAACACACTCATGTTATAACACACTCACATTTTTGGCTCAGTATGACCAAGCCTAGGCTCCGCAATTACCAAGCCATAATGCCAGCGAATTTTAGTAAAACGCACTCACATTTTCACTATTTCAGGATGAAAAAGTGAATTGGCCACTTTTTGGCCACCCATCTTTCTGCACCCGCTTGACTACACTAATGAACATGATTCATGCATCAATTGAAAATCAAGTTTTGTGATAAAATTTTCTCAAAACTTTGGAAACTTATGAATTCTTGCAGAAGTGTGCAACTCAACATTTTGAGCTTCCCACCAAGTCATTTGATCCCAAACTTCACGATTTTTGAAATTTTAAAACTTTATCAAGTCACCAATTGAAGTTGAAAAATAATAAAATCTCCAAAACTATCAATGGTTTAACTTCAAAATTTTTACCATCAAATCCAGGATGGAGTTTAAATACTACCTATAAGAATTTTTTCATGAAACCTCACCAATCTCTCAAAACAATTATTTTCTGGATGATGTAGGATTGCATGTTCACCTGGACACTCTTACATCAGACATGTCGGGTAAGATTTTTTTAAGCATGGGCTCACAAAAGTGGAGTTGAGTGATAGAATCACCCTTCAAGATTGTGAACAATCTACAACGAACTACATCATTGATAGCACAACCTCCTCTGCCAAATACTTTCTCTTCTCTCCATGCCTTCCTCATGACATGTCTCCATTGTAAGTCAACATTCCTTGCAACCTATTCATACTGCAATTTTCCTTGCATCTATATCCTCGATCCTCAAGAAGATCCCACTTCGTCTGTTGTAATCTACCACTTCCACAACAACTTTCCTTGTGCTTTCCAACTCTCAATTTCTTTGGACTTTGCACACCTGCAACATGATAGTTTTTGAGTTCTTCAATCGCACTTCCTCTATTCATAGGTTCATTCATAAGCTTCCTCAGACTCAACAATTTGCTTATGCACCCAAAACCTCTTCTCACTTCCCTCTCCACTCGTGGGTCTCAGTGTGAACTACCTCATGGTTGGCAATCTGTTCACATGCTTAGAACCTGTGGCTCTGATACCATTTGATGAAGATGGGACTCACACAACACCCTCTTCCAATGCTCTCAATCCAAAATCCTCAAAATTACAGGCTACAAAAGACTCCACAGTTAAAGACATTAAATCAACAACATTTTTTTGATTTCTATCGATCTCATGATTACACACAACAATTTATTCAAATTCGAAAAAAATTCAAATACATTTATTCAATTTCATGAAATTTGCATTACAATTTTTTAGGAAACTCCATTGCCCTCAAACTCTTCAACTTACCCTCTGGTCTGATTTCCATCTTCAAGAAAATCTTGGATGCAATAAAACTGCTATGCCATCTCTTTTGGATTTGACTCCGCTCAACTTGTACTTTGCTGGCCGCCACTCTCTCTCGAGTTTCTTATTAAATCTGCCTCGTCTATCCACATTTGAATTCCCTGATTGTTTCTCATCCAAGACTCAAACTCTCCCACAGGTGCACCTTTCTCTTATTCCATTTTGTGTTCATTCAATCTATATTTTCTTCTGTTCCATTGACTCACTCATCCAAAAAGAGTGATCTGCCAAGCATTCTTCACTATACCCAAACATCCCACTTCTTCTTGTGTGGTCTCACAGTTGCTTTCTAGATTTCCAGGCTATCTCCTTTTAACCTTTTATGCACCTTTCAAATCAATGTAGCCCCTTATTTCCATGTGTTGCGGCCATTTTGGTATCCTCATGCCAATCTCCACTTGGTCGACAAGCTTCTACACTTTTGTTTTCCGACTAAACTACTGCCAACCTTCATTATCCACGCCAAGCCTTCTAATTCCTTTATCTGTGTGGTAACTTGGTGTTTCTTCTTGTAATTTCTTTAGCACCACTAGTGTGATCTACCAAACTTTCTCCTTGTCTTGGCACATACCCTTGATATCACTTTCAATCCTTCTTTCGCTATTATCTCAATGCTTTTCCTGTTCCAATTACTATAATCTGCAATTTAACCTCTGAGATGGCTTCGATGAAGGCTCTTTTTCTTACATTGCCAGATGCCACGCCTTTCCTCCTTCAACCGCCACATCCCCCCATCTATGGTCATGCTAATTCTTTTTAAATAAATTCCCTTTGATGAGACGGGAAGGTGAGGTGTCACCTCCCAACTAGTTATTTAGTCGACCAAGCATGATTCCTTTCAACTGCCATGCGTTCTTTTGGTATTCCACAACATTTGATAAAAATCAGAATTTGCAAAGAAATGTACACCTTTGTTTTCCACCATGGCACCTTAAAGTCAATTTGAATTGGAAATTAAAACTACATCCTCCACATCAGACGACATATTCACAAAATATAAAAGAAGCAAATATGTGGGCTACACTAATCAACATGATTCATTCATCAACTGAAAACCAAGTTTTGTGATAACATTTTCCTAAAAGTTTGAAAACTTATGAAAAATTACAGAAGTGTGCAACTTAGCATTTTGAAGCTTCTCACCAAGTCATTCGATCCCAAACTTCATAGTTTGTGAAATTTTAAAACTTTGTCAATTCACCGGCCAAAGTCGGAAAATGATCAAATCTCCAAAACTGTGAACGATTGAACTCCAAAATTTCCTCCATCAAATCCAATATGGAGTTTAAATTCTACCTATAAGAATATTTTTCATGAAACCTTACCAATCTCTTGAAACGATTATTTTTTGGATGATGTAGGATTGTGTATTCACTCAGATGCTCCTGCATCATGTTCAGATCATAAATTGTTTGCAAGATCAAATTTAATAATTAAATATATGTGAGATAATTATTCTCGAGATAAGTATAGAGCAAACTAGTTCTATTAATTTAAAAAGGAGGGAAATAAATAAATAAATTTTAGGGTTTTAAGTAAGAGGCCATTCTATGGACACGATTAAACATTGTAACCTTAATGAATTAATTTAATATTATTTACATAATTTGGTATGATTATGGAATGGACTAAATTACACTATTCAAGCATAAACTGAAGAGTGCCACAAATTAGCAATGTATTGTTCCTTCTTAGATTTAGAGATGGTCAAAGTCCTAAATAATTAATGTTAAAATAAAAAAATTGAAGATGAAGGTATATTTAAGTATTTATTCCCCAGTGAATCTAATAGGTAATGTGATCATAGATTTATTATTATCTAAACAATGAAAATAAATAACCCTAGAAATTAATCGTGTTCAATTTAGTTTCCTCTCTATTAAAAAGGTTATAGATTTAACCCTTAGTAAACTTAATTTAGCTAACTTAGGAGGCCTAATGATGCCATCTTATTCCATGAAATGAGGAGAGTTGGTATCTAGTAACTTGGTATAGATGAATAAATAAATTCTTACCTTAAATTATTCCTAACTAGTGTTGATTAAAAGTAGTTAACGATTTAAGCATGAAGGGGACTAAATGACCCCTTACATAACATGGATTCAATTCTTTAGTTATCTTACCCTAACAAGATAAGTTTTAATCTCTTGGTAAGTATAAGTTAACAAGATATGAAATGTATATTAATGCTTGATCTCCCCAAAAAGAAAACTAATAATATACAACTGTTATGTACGTAAATTTAGACAACTAGATCAAGATGTACTTTATGAAATTTAGCCTCCTAAGGACTCAAAGGATGTTGGACCCTTATTTAACCCAATTGAACCTAGATTTTTGATAAGCCAATGATTGGTTGGCCTTTGTTTTAAAATTTAGTCTTACAAGACTTACTTTAACCAAACCAAGACTCATATTAACCTAGTTGACATTGGGAGACAATATGTCGAGTTTGCAATTAAGACCTAGTAGAGGTCATTTAGCCAAATCTTTAACTTCCACACTTGAGTTAAGAGGTGACCACACAATGGTGTACAATGTGTATCTTAGATATATCCTACACCTTAAATACTTAGTGAGATACATGCTTAAATTAATGTTTCAAAATTATTGGGTTTTCTTGGCAGAAATTTTTGGGCATAAAACTACCCAAACCCATTGTATTCCAGGAGATAATAATAATTTTAGGGGATTAGAAAGCTAGCAGTTGATTGTCCTAATGCCACCCGATTCCACCAAGGATTCCCCTATTTGATTGACTTTTTCTTGATCATTTGTATTTCTTGGTTTGGTTTCCTTATCCAAACTCCCCTTCTTAATATTCTTTTGTTGAAGGCCTAGTAGGAGAGCAACTTTCCTTTTCCCATCATACTTAACTCTAACTTCTTGCAAACTATTTGTTGTGATCCATGCATCCATTAATTCTAAGTGGACCAAATTTGAAGAAATAAGATCCTCCTCAATTGCATGTGATTCCAAAACATCCTGAATGTCTTCCACATTTCCAATCTAACTAGAAGCATGAATTGATTCCTCTAAAATAGGCATTCGCAAATGTTCAAGAGTAGGAATTGAAAAAGGGGGCATAGAATTTTTACCTTACATCATAAAAAGAGGAGGGATATCCAAGTTGGTCCTGGTATTTTCCTCAAAATCCCCTTCATCAAAGCTATCAAGTGCATCAAATTTATTACTAAAAGATCATTTGAGAAAACCTTTAGTTTGGCGGATGACTAACTTTGTCTTTGAATGAGATTTGACAAGTATGAAACCCTCATAATCAAGCATCTTTGAATGAATTGAGGCCTTCCCTTTAGCCTTTAGATTATTTGCATGCATCACATGAGTGGTGTTGCAAAGTTTGAGAACCATTTTTGTGCAATCTCTTTGTAAATGACCATACTCATGGAAAAATTGATAGTGGAAGGGGAGAGCCTCGTAGTCAATTTTTTAGATCAAATTCATGTTGCCTAATTTCATCTCCAAGGAATTAGGAAGAGGATTATTCAGATTAATCTCCGCACAAGGATGAGAAAATGTGGAAATTTTTCTATCAATGGTTTGACGAGAAGGACCTAATGTCTTCACAATGATTGCCCCTATAGACTGCAAAATATCATAATGCCAAAACTCCATTGGAAGCCTTGGTAACTGGATCTAGATAGAAATTCTTGAGGGTAGCTCCTCCACATGTTTGAAACCTACATACCAAGATGTAATGAACAAACCCACCTGATTGTAGAAGTAGGGGCCACCTTCAAAAATTATATTTCTATCTTCTAATGACAAAAAAAAAAAAAATAGTCATTCACCACTAGGATGATCTTCATATCCCCTTTAAGATTATAATTATTTCTTACCCACTTCTCCAGAAAAAGGCTTTGAGATTCTGAGTTATAAATACCAAACATTGCCAATAATGGTCTCTAGATTTATAACTAGCACAAGCCAACCCACACTCTTCTCCAGGAAACCATTTAGTTTTGGGTAGATTCCGAAAGACTAGATGGATTTATATTCTTGCATCGTATTCATTAAAAAGCTCACGAAATTGGCATGATCTGAAGAGTAGGTCTGGACAATCCATATAGTGCCTCTTTAAAGATAGATTTGGAGGTCCCCAAGACCCCTAGAAGGCTCCATATTAACAGTCGCCTTAAACAAAACCACTAAGCCACACCTCTAGACCTAGCAGAAAGAAACACCAGAAGGAAGCTTGATAAATAAACATAAAAAAACAGGTTTCAATTAGAAAAAATTACAAAGCACATTCAAAGGGAGCAAAAGAAAGGAAAAAGCAGTGACAAGCAACCCAGACCTCAAACTCTCGCATGCACCAGCATGCAACAACCGATCTACACCCACTGGGCTCACAGATGCGAGCACACAGAGTTTCCGCCCTTCACAAGCGCTCCATTGCTCACGTCTTCACCAAGCCTCCTGTCACCATCATGATTTCAATCTTATTCTAATTTAATCCATTTATTAATATCAAAACCCAAAATAACTAGCTATGGCACCTTGTGCAATGGGTACGCTGAAGAGGTGTGGAAGGTGAATTAGGAAATAATTGGTTTATTTTTTGTACACATTTGTGTAGTAAATGATGCTAATTTATAATTAACTACTTAGGGTAAAGGACGTTGTAATTTTAAAACATAAATTTTCTCATTATTAGGATCTTTTCCGTAATTTCCATTTTATTTTAAAACCTAAATGTGCTCATTATTAGGATGTTGGATGTAATTTTCATTTAAACAAACATACTCTAAAACCCTCATCGAAAATTTATTTTCCAGGTGCAGCTCGTTTTCAGGCTGTAGCTCGCCAAATTGGAGAAGTGAAAGGCAATACCAACGATGAAGACTTGGGAGAAGCAAATACCAACCACGATAGGGGAAAATAAGAGAGAAAACAATGAAAAGCAGCCGGAAAATGGCGAGGAATGAAGAACTGCTGAGATTCGTTTAATCGTCTTGCATTGATATGGACACAAATAGTTGTTGATACGCTATTACAGGTTGCCTCCTCGCTCACAGAAGGAACGCCTACAAAATCCCTAACCAATAGTGAATTGATAGCGGCGGGGAAAGCAAAATTGATAACAGTAGTGAAAGCAAAAAAACATGACGAAATGGTGGACGACTGAGATTCCTTTTAATGTCAACCAAGCTCTATCTTTCATTTTAGACCGTTCACAGGAAAAATGAGCTTGGAAAGCTCATAGAGGACACGCCTTCAGCATAAATATTTTATGTAGCTAGATTTATACTAAATTAGTTTAATTAAAATATATCATTTAACTAATAATTTTAATTATTTAATTACATTGAATTAATTGAAGAAATCAAATTAGTTTGATATAGTTGTTTAATTAATACTTAAATTTAAGCTAATTCATTTATTAAAATAAAAAATAAAGCATTCCACAAGTTACTAGTTTACTACATATCAACAATAATAAACAAATAAAAATCAATCAAACAAGAAAACATTCAAACAAAAAATTAAAACATTAAATAAACAATCATATTCACTAATTCTCTTGAGCCCTAAGAATTATCTTTTAAATTTATCACATATGTGTCCTAGGTTGAAGCTAGATTTAGTAAGGGAAATTTTTGGGGTTAGAAGAGAATTTCCTTGGTTCTCCTATCCCTATTCTCATATAGTTATCTCTCTTAGTGAACATTCATTTATAAAATACTCATTTGGAATTATTTGTAAAAAAAAAACCCATCAAGAAAACGTTCATCCACAAATAAACATCACATCACCTTTAACAAATTTTCATACCCCTCATCCTATTCCAATAATGCATCTATTATCTTCCATTTAATTCCTACTATCCTAGGAATAAAACAACTCAATCAACCATCTACTCAACCTCCACTACACCAAATCTTGTCACATTTCTAGTTGAGTCATTCATCCATTTGATCAACATGAATAATTATGTGTACTCAATTTTAGAGTTCATAGTACCAAAAGTATGGGTAAAACAAAGGAGTAGAAGGGTAGATTACACACTTCTATCTATTACACTTTACCATAGTATGATCAATAGGCAATACGCCCAAAATGGATCTCTCCATATTCAACAACTAAAATATAAATATAAATGTTTAAAATTATTTCTATGACTAAAGAGAAACATTTCAAAGAGTTCTAATCTCTTGTGCAAACTTATTTTCTATTTAGCATGGATTAGGGTTTATTGTTTGATCCTTCCCATCTTCCTATATCATTTTAGGAATATTTAATTAATTTTTCTCCATATATTTCACTTTATCCCACTCTTATAGTGTTCAAGGGCCTTATAAATGACCACCACAACCTATATTTAAACTATTGATACATGTGGTAGATATAATGAAACCCAAGCAAGAACATAAATTCATTTTATAGTTTTACAAGGTTATACATAAAAACCATTTAGTAGTTTACATTTAAATATTATTGAAAATGTTTACACTTGGTATAAGAACTATAAATTTATTTCTTATTTTGTAGGTTATATCCCATTTAACATGAGTCCTCGTGAACTTATGTCAAGAAATATTGGGAACCTTATGCTATTTACCTCAATGGATTAGAAATCTTACGCAGGGATTTTTCTTGTTCTCTTTTAGTGAACCCTAACTGGTCCACATGCTCCTCAACTAATCCAACTACCAATTTATGAATAACACATTATTTTTGTTCTCTTATTAAATGTGGGATATAAGTGATTGAAACAATCCTCTCTCAAAGTTCCCAAATGGGTGGATCTTACAAGCCTCCTAGTCTTCATAGGACCTTCCTTGGACCAAATTGTTTAGCCTTTCAAACACTTTATATGTCATTAGCCAAAAAACAAATTAGCTTCACTTCATAAGCATGTTTATATTGAGGTAGAAATTATCTTAAATTAAAAAATATATTTTGAGATTTAGGTAGGTAGTTAACATTTTAAACACTTACTTCTAGCATTAATATTATGATCATAAAATTACAAATTATTTTCTTAATTCGTAAGAACATCCTAACATTGTGGTTGGTCGACTCTTGCCTTAACAGTTAAACAAGATAGCTAGAACATGGTGGTTTGTATGGAAATATTTGCATCTAAGCTAGCTAAAACCATTGAATCCACCCCAATGGTTAAATGCCAAAAATATGTTTGGAATAATGAAACTATATCTTGGTCACAAGTTCTAATCATATCCCTTCTTCATAACTAATAGTGGTTCTTGACTATCATTTTTCTATTGGGGCTTGCACTTTGAGTTTTCAATTCTCGAGATGCTCCCAAATTCCATCAAGTGAAGAGGAAAAGCTGGTGTCAAACACCACATAAATCTAATTTTATCATTTGCTAAAACAGAATTTGTTTCTAGGTAGTAAGTTTGTGATGTTATAGATAGAGATCTCTAAGGAGGATCCCTACATATAAATGTTATTTTTGGGAATGTGTATAGTCGTACCAAAAATTGTAGTGAGTATTTTAATCATGTCACTTGAAAACAACTTGGCCCTTTTGATATCATAAGAAATTATAGGTGTGTAACATTCATTTCTTTGAGAATGGTTCTATTCATTCTTTCCTCTTCAAATACTAGCCAAATAATCCTACCTTATAAGTCCCAACACTTTTTCTAAAAAATAATAGTGAACCTATCAATCCCCAAAGCTTTATTTGATGGTAGAGAGAAGACCATGAATTTATCTTGTCCAAGGTAAAGGGGGATAATAAAAAATTGTATCCTCATGAGAGATAATCAAAGGGATACTATCTAATAAAGGAGAAGAAGACACATCACACACATCTTGATATTTTAATAGCCATTTTGAAGTATTAATTGATTCTTTCTAGATTTCATTTTGAGTGTAAAGAGACTCACCTTTTGTGGTCTTAATACAATGGATAAAATTTAGTTGTTTCCTAATTTTGGTAGAAGCATGAACAATTTATATTTTTGTCTCCAATAGATCTCTTCTCTAGCAAGAATTTATCCTATTTCTACTTCCAAAATTTTCTCCATTTCAAAACTAGAATAACCCATACCATGTGAAATAAAAGAATCAATAAGCCTCTCTAACTGATTTTAAATTATGTATTTTCTTGAAAAAAAAAATTAAAATGAAGCTCATCCCAAATCTTAATCTAAAGCTTAATGTAATTTGATTGCTTATACAACTAATACATTCTCGAACTAACTACAAAAGGAGATTTTTTCCACCAAATTTTTAGGAGAGAAATTGAGGATTCCTAAACCACAGCTTCAAATTTGAAAGAGGGTTTAAATAAACACATTGGGATTTTCCTCAAGGACAATTCAATAGGAAACAAGTTTGGACAATTACAAGGGGATATAGAAGGATAAAAGGAAGGAGCATCAAAAAACCAACTAGCATAAACTAAAATTATGTTTAGTGTTTTATCATAAGGAAAAAATATTTTATTTTATTTTTCCAAGTGAATTTATCATTTTTAGGAGGTAAATCAACCAAATCAATATATTTATAAAATATTTTAAGTTCTTAGTTACTTCAGGAGGAGGGGGGATGATTCCCCCTGAATTTTCTTTCAAATATGTGATAGCATTAAAATAACCCCAAGAATAATGAGATCATATTTAAAGCAAAGGAAATAGATAACTCAAATATTTCCAAACCTCTTGTTTTCCAAAATAAGAAGTGTGACCATAGAAATTTAACTACCAAAATTAAAGATTCAACTTAAATAAATTTAGTGTGAATAAAAGTTTTTGGATTAGATCGTGTTTGTGCTTTTTGCATCAACGTTTTAGATCACACTTCATGATCCATCATCAAGATGGCCAAGAGAACATAAGGAGTAAAATGAATAGTTTGTAGACCCAACAAGGCATAAAAAAGTTGGAAAGAGGGAGGAGAGATAAGGGGAGGCACATAAATCAAGAAACCTAGAAAATAATGCAAAAAGGAAAAAGAAGAAAGAACTAAAAAATGAGAATTAAAAGATTGAAAAAATAACAAATACAAAATTAGTACAAAAAATAATGGACAAGAAATATATTTAAAAGACAAAGTTAAATTAATATATAAAAAATAAGATAAGCTATGCTTATTGAATAAACATATCAAAATAAAATACAAAAAAAATTTAAAAATAAAATAAAAATTACATATATAATATAAAAATAAACTTATATACTATTCATATTTCTTATATATTAATAAAATTCAAAAAATTGGAAGGCGGGAAGACACAAAGAATTTAGAAAACTAAACATATATAATAATAAATTAACTAATAGAAAACTTTATATATATATATATATATATATATATATATATATATAAATACAAACTTTAAATAATAAGAAATATGAATATTGTGAGATTAAATAATAAAATGACAAACCAGCACAAAAGAAACCAAAACTAAACCAGAGAAATATGAATAATATATAAGTATATTTTTATATTATATATGCAATTTTTTGATTTGATTTGATTTTTGTTGTATTTTCTTTTGATATGTTTATTCAATAAGCGTAGCTTATCTTATTTTTTGTATATTAATTTAACTTTGTCTATTAAATATATTTCTTGTGCATTCCTTTTTGTACTATTTTTATATTTTTTATTATTTCAATCTTTTAATTCTCATTTCTTAGTTCTTTCTTCTTTTCCCTTTTTGCATTATTTTATGAGTGTCTTTTTTTTTGTGCCTCCCCTTACCTCTTCTCTCTCTTTCCAACCTTTTTATGTCATGTTGGGTCTACAAACTATTCATTTTTATTCCGTATGCTCTCTTGTTCATCTTGATGATGGATCATGAAGTGTGATCTGAAACATCGATGCAAAAAACACAGACATGATCTAATCCAAAAACTTTTATTCGCAATCATTTTCATGGATTGTGGAAATCTCTGAACTCATTAATTAAATAAATTTTCCAAGAATCTAATTAAAACTTTATGAAATTGTTTCCAATTTGGATATTTCAAGATTCCATAGAAAATCTAAACCACCAGAATCCCTAGAAGCTTCAACCAAATAAAAATTCTAATGATATTACTTAGCAAAAATAAAATTTCCTAGTTCGGCTCAAAACTTTGTTTCCAAAAGTAAAAATAAGTCTAGATTTTGAGATTTTAATTGATGCTTTATCAAGTTTTTCTCTTGTTAGGGGCATTAATGCCCCTAATATTCTAGGAAATAATTTTCATTAATCTCAAGGAGAGTGACACACTCTCCTTGGTCTCATTTTTTTTTTAATCAAGAGTAGCTTGAGTGTCAATTGCTATCTCTTCTTGGATTTTTTGAATCTAGGTTTTTTACACTTGTTTGCTATTAGGCTTACAATTTCTTCTTGTTCCCTTCTTTTAGAATAGGCAATA
>VDFB02032880.1:0-11905 GCA_007258455.2 Sequoia sempervirens
AAAATAATTAAAAGAATGTTGAATAAGAATAAAAAGGCTTGGGATTCCAAATTGAGGGCAGTCTGAGAAGATAGAATCACAGTGAAGAAGTCAACTAGAAAATCACCTTTTGAATTGGTTTATGGGACACAAGCAAGGATTCCCATGCAAAATCTTTACCAGTATATAAGTTTATGCTCTAGGAAGACTTGGATATCCATAAATGGAAGATAGAATGGAGTAGTTGGAAAAATCATATGAGATTAGTAGCTTGGCCCAGGAGTGTTACACAAAAATGTAGGCATAAAAAATTACTTGTTTGAAAAAAGGGAAAAGATAGAAAATTTGAAGTAAACGACATGGTCCTTTTCTGGAATGTTGGATGCGAAGATAAAGGGAAACATGGGAAGTTAGAGGCTTGAATGATAGGATCATTTGTTGTTATAGACAAAGGTGGTGAAGATTCTTATTATCTTCAAAATAAGTTAGGAGAAGATTAGGAATTTCCAGTGCATGGACAATTCCTGAAACACTTCTTTTCTTAAAAATCTAATATTCTACACACATTAGTTTTAGGTTACCATCCCCCTCCCCACCCCATTTAATCACATTCACCCATGGTCTTCCTCCCAGAGGTCATTTATGGATTCTTCCAATGAACTCATGTTCATTCATCCCTAGTTGGAGCCACTGTTTGAGGTAAAAACTCCACCTTGGTTTTCACATACCTCCATTTTTATTTATCATTCCATTTCCATCATAAACCACCATTGCCCTTGATTTTTCAGTGTATTTTACATTAGAACATAAATTTTCCTAATATAGCTCTTAAAATAAATCCTCTAATTATCACTTTGAAATAGTTACCCTTCTTAAGGTACATCCTCAACAACACAAGGCATATCACCAAGAAGACACCATATCGAAGAAAGCTTCACCATAGTCTCCTCAACAAGATCAATAAAAGGCTCATGAAAATGTCAATAAGACCCTCACACAATTAGGGGATTTAGAAGAATAAAGTGATATTAATGAAATTAAATGATTTAATGAATGGGGAAATGTGAAATAACATTTAATTAAATAACTTAGGGTTATTTAATTAAATAAGAAGACTTAGGGAATTAAATTAAATAGTTTGATTTATTTAATTTAATGAGATGAAGTGTTAGTGTGAAAGGGGGAATTAACCTGATTTGATGAGTTAGGTTAATAGATGCAAATGATGTAATTAATTTAAATAGATAGGATAATTTATTTAATTAAGTGAAAATAGGATGGGTTTGAAGAGGAAATGATGTTAGTATACCTTATTCTAGTGAATGATATCATTCAAGACATTTTTTAGTCTCTACAAAAACTACCTACGAAATTATGATAATCTCGAAGGGAAGTGCATAAGTGCATGGAGGAAGGGAATTTCATCATGGTAAGCTTGTCTCATAGATTTCTTTGTAAATTTTCTATGAACATATTTTGAAGGTGAGAATTAGGAATCTTCACACTGATTTGGGAATAAAGAGATAGGTAATGTGAAATAAAGTTAGTGACTTTTTCACCCTCATTTTATTTGCATCCCATCCAATCAACTAATGTCATTTTAGGAACCATATGGACTTGGAAATGGTTAATAAAGGCTTCAACAAGTTCATTAAATGAACAAATTGAGTTATTCGGTAATGCAGAAAACTAGTCCAAGGCAACCTCTTTCAAGGATTGGGGAAAGAGTTTAGCCAAAAGTTTTTCCTCAAGGATAAAGTCACTACATAAGGGAGTAAAGGAATTAGCATGGTCAGAAAGATCTCCCTTTTCTTCATATTTCTCAAATCTAGGGATCTCTATTCCTTGTGGCACCAGATTTCTTAATATTTCCAAAGATAGTGGGTTTCTTTTGACATAGCATGAAGGTGGACCATTTTGATTTTGATTTATGGTGGAAACTTCATGTTCAATGGATTAAATATTTTGTAAGAGGTGGTTAATAATAGGATCATTTCTTGTGGTTTGAGATGTGTTGGATCTGAAAAATCCACCTTGCTTTTCACATACCTCCATTTTTATTTATCATTATATTTCCATCATAACTGCCCATTTCCCTTGATTTTTTATTGTATTTGACATTAAAACATAACTTTTCCTAATATAGTTCTTAAAATAAATCCTCTAATTATCACTTTGAAATAATTCCCCTCTTTACAGTACTTCCTCGACAACACAAGGTATATCACCAAGATGATACCATATCGAAGAAAGCTTCACCATAGTCTCCTCAAAAAGATCAATATAAGGCTCATGAAAATGTCGATAAGACCCTCATGTTTTGAAGTGACTTACTTGAATGTCTCTCAGACAACCCAAAGAGAAACATATTGAAGAGATCTGGATATTTCAGAGTGAAAATTTCACTTGTCTCTTCGACAAGACACAATAATGTAAATACTCTAAGGATACATGAAAATTTTGCATTCAGGAAATAGAAAAAAATCTCTTAAACATCAAGAGATTATTATAAAATAAATGATAAATTATGACAATCTCGAAGAGACATCAATTTGTTAGACTAAGGAGTGAAAAAGTCTCTTTGAAACTACAAGAACAAGTAAGAACAAGATGTTAAAGAGGCACTAAGGCATCAAATAGACATTGATAAAAGTCTCTTTGACTCTCCAACAATAGAAACATAGATACAAGCATATACTATCAATGAGACTATGGGATATTGAAGGGAGGTAACCAAAGGTCCCTTCAACATTTTTAAAGACAAAAAAGAGGTTATTTGAAGAAAGAATGTTAAAAGGAGGAACATGGGTATGTCCAAGATACATAATCTTATCGAAAATAAATGATCACCAATCTCATCAACATTCTGATATCAAAAGTATAAGGAAGGAAAAACTTGAAGTGTAGCCATTGAAGAAACATTGTGGAATCAGAGAGAAAAACTCAAATGTCTCTTTGACATTTTGAAAATCTATCAAAGACATATCAAAGGAAGAAGAGGACATCTTTTAAAATGTAATCAATGTCTATTTGACATAATGAAATGATTTCTCACCTGGTTGACATGAATAATGAGGTCATAAAAGAGATAACTTCCATGAATATTGTAATTGATTAGAAAGGTGGCGTGAATGTAATTTATGAACTAGAGCTGGTTCAAGTGAGCCAAATCTTGATATACCTAACTCTTAAGAAATCATAATCATTGCAATTTGTGGTTAAAAATTGAGGAGTTGAAGTTGGAAAACATCAAGCACCTAAAAAACCACAACATTAGTTCAAGTAAGTTTTCTTGTCTCAGCTGAATGTATTCTATAAAAAAATTGCTTGAAGTACTATGCAAATAGCCTAGTTTTGAGATGGATAAAACCCAAAAAAAAAATACTAAAAGTAAAGAGGTAGAAAATAAAGGCTAGACCATTAAACCAAGACTTAATAGATCAATGTCCTAGGTCTGGAACAAATTCTAGAAGAATAGCTCAATTGAATCCTTCATGTGAAAAATTGGAAAGTATGTACAAGACATGATATATAGGCCAAAAGTAGCAATATGATAGGTATGTGGCTGATGAATTTTTATTTACCCAAAATTATTAAACGAAAGGGTTTTAAAGGAGATTCTCAGCTTTCCACCAATATAAATTATGCTTTACTTTAGATTTAATAAGTAATTATTATTCATTTTCTATTCAAATTATAACTAAAGTCCTGATTGATAGATTTAGCAGAAAATATCTATATAGCTATCAAGCGGTATCACATTTTGAATCAAAACATATCACATTCTATGCTGCATACTATAGGATTAAAAATAAAAAGAATTTAATTTCATGAATTTTTGACCAAGTTAATGTGGTGAGGACATAAAAAATTTTATACTTTAAAAATTTCTAATAAAATTCATAATTAATTACTTGGAAAAAATTACAAAAAATGCATCACATTGGGACATGAGTCCCTCTACTTATATCTAAATCTTATAAAAATATTATCATTTTATTATAGTTAGGGTAGTGGAATGGAGCACCTACTTCTTATTTTTCCCTCAAATTTAAGTACTACTGCATTGAAATTTCAAATTTTCCGCAAATAGATTTTATTTATTTTTAAATAAACCTAGTATTTTAGAAACTACATTCAATTTTCTACAAATTCTATTCTTACATATTTTTGAAATAATATAGATAACTTATTCAAATTTTTACGTCAATTTTCCTAACTCTGATTTTTCTGAATTTTTTGCCACTTAAGGGCATGCTTTTTCCATGATGATCCTGCATATACCCAAGATAAACATAAAAATCTCAAAGATGTGTGGACTTCGTAGAGAGGCTATGATCTATTGACATATCATTACAAAAAAAAGTACAGAAACAGACCAGTCTCAAATCCGTGGCATATGAATTTGAAAAAGCTTGTCAAGCCTAATGTGTTTGTCAACATGGAACTGATTAAAGCATTAGCTAAAAACTACAACCTTAAAATGAGGGAAATCTATTCCCACGATGGCTCACAATTTATCATCATAACACAAAATTATGTCCACATGGTTTTTCAATTTGACACATCCATGAAAATAAAATTGAGGATAATAGATTTGTTGGAAGAGTATCAGACTATGGATACAAGCTATAAGAGGTGGAAATTACCTTTGCACAGAACCAAGGGCCTAGGAAACCAAATTAGAAGATTCTCTAGTGATGATAAACCCCCATTTTCTATGGATTTGTTTGAAGAATACTATCAATATACTTACTATTCAGCTATTCAAGTCCTAGGAATTAATGCTCCTATTGTGATGGCTATAACTCCCATGGTTTTAGCTATAGATATCCAAAGCCAAGATGCTCAGCTTTATGACTATGTTGAATACTTGTCCAAGGTCATTGATACCTTGCTTACTACCATTAAGATTACTAGTGATTCCATAAACTTCAAGCATTATTCTCTAATCATGCATATGATATTATATGAAGGATAGGAAATGGGAATGTGGGAAGAGGAGTTAAGAATCAAATATTTGGATAGTGATGAAAATTATAGACTAGTTTAGATGTGGACATCCATATGGGATGGTAGGTGTGGGAGATCCCACTACTTATATTTTGAAGAATATTTCGTGAAACCCTAGTATGAGATGCTTGGCCATAAATGTGATTAAAATTTTTCCCCATAGATACAAAGATTCCTCAGGCCAAAGGAGAAAAACCCTAAGGGAAAGATAAACCATAATTAGGGGGATTGGTATGCATTTGAAGACTGTACTATGATAAGATTATATGGATTCGAGGAAGCTTTATTTTTGTTGCCTAAGATTGTACCAGATAGGGTTGCATACCTAGAGATTGTGAGGAAACTAGCCTTTTTTATATTTCATACACCTCAAAATCTATGGAAGGAAATCTCTCATGCCTTCTACTTTACGTTTTGGTGACTTTAGCATTATTGCTGATAAAGGGTATGAATCAATTAGAAAAAAAAGATTATTATGGCATGCCACTGGGAAACAAGAGGGAGAAGTTTTACCCTAAGCACTTTATTCAAGATGCCAAGATGTCATAGAAACTAAAAAAAATGAACATGAATTCTCCATGGGTGATGTCATTAGAAATTTTGATGAAACTCAAGTGATGATAAGTAAGGCTGCAAAGAACATAATATTTATGGGAGAGGCTTGGGCAAGAAGCAATAATCCATTATATGTAGAAGATTTTCATGAAATACAAGATCCTATGGAAAGAGTTGAGAAATTGATCCTACATGAAGAAGAATTGACTAAGGATGTACCTCTCATAGCTTTTGAAAGAAGAAGAGATACTAGTTCAAGGAAACAAGTTGAGAGTATAGTACCTTTAAGTTATTTATCACCACAACCTACCCTAGAGGTAAGCTTCTTGGCTGCTACTCTTATTATTATCAAGGATAACATTAAGCAAAAGAACTAGGTCACACATATCACCATTCTCACTACTCCCCAGTACAAAGTGCCACTATAGAGGAATGTGATCACATTTGAAGCTTCTAATGAATTGTGTGATGATTTGAGACATCGTGCTAGCCTAGAATTCATTATAGATGATACATTTTTTTGAACCCCTAAGTTTAGGGATTCTATTTATGAGTACAAAGGAAGGATGGTTAGAGAAGAAAAAAGGAAATAAACCCTAAGCAGGAAGAAGATTCCTTGAAAGAACTCTAGTATGAGGTTGATAAAGAAATGGATAACATCACTCCTAAAAGAGAAAGAGAACTAATACAAGAATTTTGAGTCATGCTTCTTCTAGAGTGGGACATCTGCTCAGCCATAGTGTTAGATAGTTTCCTAGACAGAGAAAATAAGGCCTTGTAATTGACAGATGAGACCAGTGATAAGATATACACTAGATAAAGGTATAATCTTGATAAAACTACATTGTAGATTTGGGCCCTTTACCCGCCGGGAAAGAGGCCTCCCGTTATCAATAATCATGGGGTAAAAACAAGAAGTTGGGTACGAAGAGGGAATTCGGGCAACAAAAATTTCACACAAAGCATGCAGCGTTTTAAAAAGCGTCGCAGCGTTAAATGTAGTGCAGAACCTAAATCCCCGAGCCTTGGCGTCTTGCAGCGGCGAGCAGATTGCAGGGGCCCTCGCCAGCGTCTGGCGTTATAAAGCAACGTCACAGCGTTACAAAGCTATCACAGCGTTACAAGCGTCACCCAGCGTTTTAAAGCGTCTCTGCAGCGTTTATAACGCGCTGCGTTTGAAGCAGCTGTCACAGCGTCATGCGAAATATTTATTTTTTAAATAAGCTAGCGGCTTT
The DNA here is from genome assembly GCA_007258455.2 of Sequoia sempervirens. Taxonomy (NCBI): domain Eukaryota; kingdom Viridiplantae; phylum Streptophyta; class Pinopsida; order Cupressales; family Cupressaceae; genus Sequoia; species Sequoia sempervirens. The sequence goes on from VDFB02032880.1 coordinate 6,783, forward strand.
TCATTTATCCACTATTTTGCGAATCAGAGTCAAGCAAAATGCAGCGTTTGGAGGTACATTGCACAAGCTCCCTCCGGAATCATCACTTGACCTGCAAGGACCTCGAGGGTTAGTTGATTTACGCCCTTTTGCTTTGTATCTTGTTTTTTTGTTTTTTAATTAGTATTTAAGTTTTTTTTCTTTAATGTGTTTTATTTCAATTTTTAATAGTTTTAAATTGCATTTAAAAAATAAATAACGTTAAATTGTAAATTGAAAACCATATTTTATCTAAACTTAGAAATCTAAACCCTAAAATGTAAAACTAAAAACCTCTTAGAGACCTCTCTCCCCTTAGGTTACATTTAGAATTAGTTTTTTCATTATAATTAGGGTTAATATTGGAATTAGGTTAATATAGGATAACCCAAACCCTAATCTTAACCCTAACACTAACCTTCACCATAACCCTAATCCCCACCATACCTCCAATTCTTATTGTTACCCTATTCATAACCCTTAATCTAATTTTAACCCAAACACTAACCCTAACCCTAACTCAATCTCTAATCATAAACCTAACCTTAACCATGTAATTTTATCTCTAACCTTAACCCTAACCATAATTTTAACCCTAGCTCTAACCTTAACCATAACCTTAACCCCAAAACTAACTCTAATTCTTACTCTTACACTAACATGAACCCTATCCTCAACCCTAACTCATGTTTTAACCTTAACCCCAATCGTAACTCTAATTTTTACCCTTTTCCTAACCATAACCCTAAACCTATGCCCAAAAAATAACTCTAATTTTAATTTTAACCCAAACCTAACCTAATTCTAACTCTAACCCTAACCCTAACCCCAATATTAAGCCTAACCCTCACCTTATCCCTAACCCTAATTATCTATAACCCTAACCCTAACTCCTATCTTAAGCCTAACCCTAAACTTATCCCTAACCCTATCCCCAACCCTAACTCTAATTTGTACACGAATTACAAACCATAGGTTCCAAGAGAGCAACTTAAAAATTATAAAAAATAGGTATTGTAGGAGTCACTTGGATAATAATTCAATGTATCTTAATTACTATCCCTATATGGAATTTCTCATGATTGATTTATGAATTTTCATCCATTAACTATATATGGAAATAAATAGGGTTCCCTCCTCTAATCTCTAGTGATAGGAAAATATGGTGTCCAATCTATTCAAGTAAAATTAATGGATAAACAAGAATACCACTCTCAATCTTAGGATTTAATTAAATAGCTATCTTTTAATTTCTTTCCTTTTTACAAGCTCCAAAATAAACCTACATGTACAAACCTTTTTATCAATGTCACTTTAAAATTACATTCTTTATTACACTAGTGGCCCCATAACTAGGGCACTCATAACATACTTAAATATTATAGTCATTTCCCTATTTTATTTTCGTAAGTCCAATGAGAAATAAGAAATATTTTAGGATATCATAAAATTTTATTGAAAAAGGGTAAGGAGAAAAAGAGGAATTCTTCTAAAAGAATTTTCAAATTCTAAATCAAGGCTAAAGGAGTTAAATGGGATAATTCTAGGAAGTTGGTTGAATAAATTTAATCATAAAAAATTCCAAAAGGAGGGAAAAATCAACAAAAAAAAATAGTAGAGCAACATGTGACACCCTTTTGAATTCCTAAAACCCCATGTTTTATAGGAAGATGAAGAAGAATTTGAAACCATTCCCCTCATCCCTTAGGAATAATCTAGTAAGGAGAAACAATATAGATTAATAGAAAAATATTTGAATCAATGAAAATATATGAGAGAAGCCTTATCTTTTGAAAAATGTTTCAATATGGTAAGAAGTTCCATCTACAAGAAATGAGCAAGGAATATAGAAAGTGAAGAATAGGGAGATAAAAAGTAAGATAAAAAACTTTATACACCTAAGTTTGATTGTAGTGACAAGATTTTTCTCACCTGCCCAGTTGGAGAAATTAGAGACTTACTTCACCCTCAACCCCATAACCCTAACCCTAACCCTAATTCTATCTCTAAGCTTAACCCAAACCCTAATCTTAACCCTAACACTAACCTTCCCCATAACCCTAATCCCCACCATAACTCCAATTCTTATTGTTACCCTATCCATAACCCTTAATCTAATTTTAACCCAAACACTAACCCTAACCCTAACTCCATCTCTAATCATAACCCTAACCTTAACCATGTAATTTTATCTCTAACCTTAACCCTAACCATAATTTTAACCCTAGCTCTAACCATAACCATAACCCTAACCCCAAAACTAACTCTAGTTCTTACTCTTACCCTAACCTGAACCCTATTCTCAACCCTAACTCATGTTTTAACCTTAACCCCAATTGTAACTCTAATTTTTACCCTTTTCCTAACCATAACCCTAAATCTATGCCCAAAAAATAACTCTAATTTTAACCCAAACCTAACCCTAATTCTAACTCTAACTCTAACCCTAACCCTAACCCCAATATTAAGCCTAACGCTCACCTTATCCCTAACCCTAATTATCTATAACCCTAACCCTAACTCCAATCTTAAGCCTAACCCTAAACTTATCCCTAACCCTAACCCCAACCCTAACTCTAATTTGTACACGAATTACAAACCATAGGTTCCAAGAGAGCAACTTAAAACTTATAAAAAATAGGTATTGTAGGAGTCACTTGGATAATAGTTCAACGTATCTTAATTACTATCCCTATATGGAATTTGTCATGATTGATTTATGAATTGTCTTCAATGATTTTCAATATTTTTCATCACTTGTTCTACTAACCTTCTGTTTTTATTCAACTCTCATTTATAGTTCTTAAGTGACTATCGGTTTCTATTCAACTCTCATTTATAATATGAATTTGTAATGCTATGATTTTTTAATGTTATAAATTGAATTTTAATGTTATAAATGAAATATATTTTGAATTTGTGCATGTTCAATGTGATTTTTAAATAACTTTGAAATTGTGTACATTATTTAATTAGTTTGTTGATATATATTTTTTAATTGTTTAACATGCAGTTGCCATATCATTTCTCGTCCATGGATCCACTTTTCACTTTAGAGGATTTCATGCCTAATCCAGAAATTCCTATAGATCCTGGTGCACACCCCATCCCACCACATGAGGATATGCCTCAGTCACCTCCACATTCTCCACCACCTGAACCCCCACCCCCTCCTCCATTTGACCAAAATCAACTCAGAGATAATATTCGAGCCAACTTAGTTGTGATTCAAGGGAACATAGATCTCATAAAAAATGAGACTAGAATCCCTCCTCATCTCGCACGGTTTGCATCTACGATGCAAACTATTGTCGATTCTGTTCGATCTATCGATGCGGACCTAGATAGGTTCCATCAATGGAGAGAAGAGATGAGACAATTCTATGCAGATGGGTTGTCATATAAAGAAATCAATAACCTAAAAATCACTAAACAAGCTATATGCCAATATTTTGTGAACCCCCAAACAAACGAACCAATACCACCCACAAAAAAAAGAATTTCAATTTTATGGTGTAGGCACCCGCAGATAGCTGCAAATTTTTGGGATAGATGGTGGATGGTGTTTAATCCTCCCACTCTATGGCAATAGTGGGGTGCTTATTATATTTTTAAAGGAAAAGTTATGGGCTGGAGGAGTTTGAGTTGGGTAAACCAACTATTTTGATATAGAGGTCATTTCGAGGTACGTACCCAACATGAACCCCGAACGTGTGCGATCCCCACTCCGGTGGCGTGCTCCCGGGTTAACCTCTTGTTCCTCCTCCTTCTCGCGGTATTTCCGCTACCATTTCCAGCGGCTTCGCCATATTATCTACCTAGGGACGAGTTTACTTTCCAGAACATCTCGTCCGGCCAGACTACCTACCGCTGGCCATGAAGTGGCTAATCACCGAGCATGGAGCTGGAGCTGCTCAGGACTCTCGGAACATCCACTTCAGGTGAGGCACATGCATCTGGGGCGGGATCATACCTAAATTTACTATATTATGAGGATTGTCCCACACAGGTATTGTCATCTTTTGAACTTAAATTTAATTCAAGTTTGAAATGTAAAAAAATCATGTAAATAATAACATCAAACTATATATATAATATAATATTAATTCAATAATTTTGTGTTTGGTGTATAGACGCATGATGACGTGATGCCCGAAACTCAATATCATCATCATGTGTATATGTCGAGTGCTGTAGATTTGGGCTCACCTTTTCAACAGGTACTTGAACCAAAATATATTAAATAATTTTATTGTTATCCTTATATATATGGTAATTTGAATTGTACATGTGTGAATGATATATTATATCTAGATCTTGAGGAATAATACTATTCACAATGATGAAACCTGAGATTACAGTGGTGAGCTCCTGAGACATCATCCGACTCGGTGGATGCTTTCAAAAGTTTGTAGAGTTTAAATTAAATACATCCTTAGATCCTATTTGAATTTTTATTTATATACATGATAGTGAGAATGATCTATATGAGCTGTTGTGCATCTATGTAGGGATTTGATGAGATAACCATGGCGGGCCGCACACCTGAGACATCATTGACATCTATTCATGGGCAATCTCAGGTGCGTGATCATGAGGTCATATCATTCGAGGTTGTAAACTTTACTTTAAATCTCCTATACAAATTTTACGAACATTATATATATATATATTCAAGGTTTTCACATATTGTTTGCTTTATATGAATATGCAGGATATAGTGGATCAGGCATTTCCATCTTCTCAACAGACAGTTATGTTACCTGTTGAAGAAAATGTGCCAGTTGATTCACATGACCATATGGTAATTTATGCATACTAGAAATCATTTTTAATATATTTAGTCGATATTTAATTAGTTTTTTTTATCTAAAAGTTTATATTTTCAATTTTAAATATGTTTAATTATATCAAAATTTCTAAATAAATTTAAATCTAATTTCGAGTTTCTTAAACTCTTTTACAGCATGATGCAGGTACATCTAGTCAACGTGGAACAAAGAGGAGACTTGATTTGACCAATCAGCCTGCGAGTTAGATAGTTTTATATTTTATGGACTACAAACCTCTGGTTTCGACTTTCAATATATATTTTGGACTTGACA
>VDFB02032881.1:0-46560 GCA_007258455.2 Sequoia sempervirens
AATAAGTAGAGTATGTCAATCACATTCTTGCATGTTTATACAAGGTATAAACAAACAAAAGTGTCAAATAATTATAAATGTAACCAATACTAGTCAATTATCATAAAACTTCATTGACTCTACTTAATAATGCACTAGTCCACTTCACATTTCATTATACCTTACTTATACACTTTCATATTCTAAATTTCCAATTATCACATTAGGAATAGGAGTAGTTAACAAGCCTTCATCTATTCTCCACTTTATGCCATTTTGGATAGATCCTTAAATCATATTAATTCACACAACCTTTAGATCTTTTTTAGCTATTAAGGTCCATCCACCTAGGTTTACTAGAGCTTGAAGTGCAGGGAGTCATCAACCGTATAGGTTAACTCCATTCATTGGTTCAAAAATGCTACAATTTTGATCATAGAGACTGGAATCCTCTTAGGATTTGTAACCTGCATTTTTGAGACCCAACAGATTTGTGACTCTACTGGGTATTAAACCAATTCTTAACCTTAGCCTTCCATCATCAAGTCATTCCAAAGCCTCATAAAAGGGTGAAGACTCTACTGAGAAGAAACACAATCATTTTCCTACTCATGAAAAGTAGGTGGCGACTCTAAAGGATTTATATGACTAATAAAGTAAGTATCAGATCAAAAAGGATAGATGATGGACACTAGAGATATTTTATATCATCCAACATTAATGGAAGATCTTTGCACCAGGAAAGTCCTAAGAAGATAAATTTTAGGTGGACAGATAAGCATAGATCTCCTCATGTAAAAAATAACACAAATAAGGGTGAAATAGTATCCAAACAACTAGAAGATAGTGTGAACACATCATAGCAGAGCTTCACAACATTTAACTCTCCACTTCACCCTGATGGTGGAAATCCCTCAACACCACCTAAAAGAATCAATATAAATGATAATATCCTCAATTACAGATCAAACCCTTAAAGGGAAAATGAGTTTGAGGAATGGATGGAACAAGAAAGAAAATAGAGACAAGAGGAATATGATAGAGGATTCTCATCACAGGAAGGAGAAGAAAACTAGGAGGGGTCTGTTGATCATACTGCCATTGAATTTTATAGTATGACTAACTAAGAAATTGAACTACATGTAGAATGGAAAAGATAGCAACTTACAATGAGATAATAGATGATACAAGAAAGCTAGAAACTTGATCAACAATTGGCACAATTAAACATCCAGGCACCAAATCCACCAAAATATATCAATCCACATAAACAAGGTGGTAATCTCAATTCGCTTGGGATATCTCAAAATAATGGTGCTCCAGGTAATTCAAAAGTACCTCATAATATTGGTGGTAACACAATGCACTCAACATAATGTGCCACCACAAAGGTCCCAACCCCCAAATGCTAGCAATATTCCCTAGCACTATCCACCACTAGGCTAGTAGTATGCCCCACAACATCAGTAGCATGTGGCACATTAGAATGTATACCCTCAACAACACATCCAAAAAAATGTCTACCATCAGCCTTAGTATGGAACCAATACTACCCCAATCCACCACCTCTGAATTTGCATCCACAAAACCCTATGAGCATAAGTAGACAATTTTATTTAACATGATACCAATTATATCCATACCGAATTGACAACAATTGGAGAAACATGGTTTCCAAATTCACTGGGAATAATGTAATATCAACTGAAGAACATATCAAAAATTTCAATGTCTTTATGCAGGATATTGGTATGGAATATGAGGATGTAAATATGAGATTATTTATGATGTCCCTAAATAAAGAAGAAATGTATTGGTTCAATGGTCTACCTAATGCCTCAATTGATTCTATAATAGACTTTTAGAATCAATTTCTAGAACAATATGGGAATCAGTGTGCCCCTGAATTCACCCTTCATAAATTGTTAAGTATTCAAAAATACCAAAATGAGTCAGTTTATGATTTCAATCAAAGGTTCTCCAAACTATACAATAAAATACCACATGGATCCAAAATGAGTGATTTGGTAGCCCTAAGTATTTATCTAAAGGCCTTTGATCCAAAAATAGGGTATGAACTTAGAAACAAATTCCCTAGAAGTTTAACTGAAGCACAAAAAATAGCAATAATCATTGACAATAATAGAAAATCTGTAGGGATGATTGGAAAAAGGGAGAACCTAAGAGTTCCCCAAAACTCTAACAATCCCCAGAATAGGTAGGAGAATACATATAGAAATGAAAGACCAAGATTACATGATATTCCATACAACACAAATTGGAAAGATAGAAAACCCATAACCAATAGGCCTAAGTATAAAGAAACCCCTAATCCCTTGAAGAAAAAAGGAGCCTACATGGTCAATAACAACCCTTGGTGTCAAATTTGCAAGCTACCTCATTCCTCGGATCATTGTGTTGTAGAAAAATCAATACAAGAATAAGAAATACCATATGAAAATGAAGAAGAAGATCATACAATATATCTAACTTCACATACCCTTCATCCAGTCAAACAAGAATATTCATCTTCAAAAGATGAAGGCTATGAGTATGATGTAAACAACTAGAGGTACAATATTTACATGGCAGAACAATAAATCTTCTCTAATCAAGATAATGAAAGCAATGATGAACCATATCCTCCTAATACACCACCTAAGTCAAGTAAGTATAAATTGAGGAGGTCATCTAAGGAAGAGATCAAAGAATTAACCATTGCTATAGTAGATCAAACAAAAAGAAACTATAGGATAAGAAATAGAACAATAAAGGAAGATGAAGGCATTTTAAGAGGAGTGTTTCTGAAAGATAAAGAAATAATGCAGGAAAAACCAAAGAAGGTAGAGAATAAGGAAATTAATAAGAATGAGAAAAGGTGTGTTCCCAAAGAAGAAGACAAGGAATTATACAAAAACAAACAAAAATATGATGAAACAAATAAAAAGGAGAAAGCGAAAAATAAAGGAGATCCACTAGAACAAAGGAAGATAGCCAAAACAGAAAATGCCTCTTCATTTTATTTCACACAAGAATTGTCTTAGGTGAAGATGTATGTGCCAGTATTGGAAATGATGAAGATAAAATAATATTGAGACAGTGCTATTCAACTAATATCTAATGGAACCAATAAAAACACAAACTTTGAAAACAAAGAAATCACCAAAATCAATAATGGCAGGCAGGGAGATATAAAAGTCCCTAAGGTTTGTCTTGGTGATACATTGATGAATCCTCCATAGGTCGATCCATTTTTTACCACATTGCTGATAAAAAAAAAATTGGTAAGAAATTGCATGATTGATTCAGGAGCTTCTATTAACATCATGCTAGTAGGGGACATGAAACAACTTGGCATGTGGGTGGACACTACTGGTGGCAAATACTATGCTATGGATAGTAGGCTTGTCCTAGTGGTAGGAATCATGAAGGATGTAAAAGTGAAGTTAGCTACTTATCCACAAGCAATATACATAATTGAAATAACTGTAATAGACACATCCCCTCATTTTGGGATGCTCTTTTCAATACAATGGACTACTACAGTAGGAGGAAATGTGCAATTTGACTTATCCTATGCCACAATACCAATAAATAGTGAAGAGGTTAAATTGTATAGAGAGCCAAGATTGAACCAAATTTTGGAATATATTGATCAAAATCAAATGAATTGCTTCTATGATGTGGACTTAGGAAGCTTTAGAATAGAACATTCACAACTTGAATTATTGAACACTGATCCAATTGATAGAGATTTCTCCAAGAATGAGCATGGTGTATGGAAAATGTATTTTGATGGAGTGTGCAATACAGAAGGTAATGGAGCAGGAGCGTTTTTCATTCCACTTGAGGGCACAACATTCAAATATTCATTCTTGTTAACATTTGAATGCATGAATAACATAGCAAAGTATGAGGCCCTACTGATTGGATTGAATATGGATGCCAAACAAAAAATTAAACTACTGACTATTTTAGGAGATTTTGAGTTCGTTACTTCACAAGTGAGATTAAAGTATTCTACAAAAAAAAGGCTAAAGCAGTACAAAAATGTTGTATGGGACACCATTTAATTGTTCAATGCTTTTTCTATTAAGTGGATAGATAGGTCCAAGAATTTAATGGTAGACTTCTTAGTGAATGTAGCATTGAAGAGAGATGATGTCACTCTAGTAGGAATTTCACACGTTGAGCTCAAAACAAAACCTACAATCTTGGATAACATATATAGTTGGAAATTTTTTAATGATGAAACTAATTTGATTGAATTCTTACATTGCATTGATCAGTATGAAGCCCAAGAAATTGATTTTAATGCATTTGTGGAAGAAGTAGATGGAAAGTAAACTGTATTTGGTAAGGAAGTTTTTTAGCTCAAAACTAACAAGATTCCTAAAATACTTGTGGCACTAAAGAGGGTGTTTGATGGAAATGATCGAGCCCTTATGAAACAAACACCACTAAAAAGGGAAGACATTGAAGAAATCAACTTGGTCACTAAATTGGCACCAAAAAAGGTGTGCATTGGGAAAAAGATAAGCCCAACAATCAGAAAGATGTTGATTGCATTATTCAGGAAATATAAGCATGTATTTGCATGGTCTTATGATGATCTTAAGGCATATAGAGAATATTTTTTCCAACATGAGATCCCATTGAAACCACATGCAAAACCTTTTAGACAAAAACAAAGAGCCATAAATCTTACCCTAGAACCTAAAATGCATGAGGAACTTGTGAAGCTTAGGGAAGGGGGTATCATCAAGCCTATCAGAAATTCATCTTGGGTCTCTAATTTAGTCCCTATCAGAAAGAAAAATGGAGACATAAGGCTCTGTGTAGACTTATGAAACTTGAATGTATCCTCTCTTAAGGATAAATACCCACTCCCAAACATGGAGGCTATGTTGCAAAGGGTCATGGGATGTGAGCTACTATCTATGATGGACAAATTTTCAGGTTATACCCAAGTGAAGGTTAATGAATCAAAACAATACAAAACAACCTTCACCACACCATGGGGAACATGTGTATATTTCATAATGTCGTTTGGACTCACAAATGTTGGTGCAACTTTCTAGAGAGTCACGAATTTTGCTTTTGTTGATCTAATTAACATAATAATGGTGGTATACTAGGATGACCCAACTGCATATTCAAAGAAAGTAGAGGACCATGTTGAGCATCTAGAAAAAAATTTCATCAAAGCCATTGAATATTGCATCTCTTTAAATCCTAAAAAGTGCCACTTTGCAGTCATAGAAGGGAAACTATTGGGGCACATAGTGTCCAAAGAAGTGGTCAAGATTGACCTTGAGAGGGTACAAACTATTGATAAAATCCAAATTCCTAAGACAGTGAAAGCTATCCAATATTTCTTTGTGCAAATTAATTTTGTGAGAAGATTTATATCAAAATTTGTTGAGACAGTGAAACCAATATAAAAGATGTTAAAGAAGGGTGCAAAGATTGACTGGACAGCTGAGGCTATAGATGCATTCATATCCATCAAAAGAGCAATTAAAGAAGCCCCGGTCTTAAAATCCCCTAATTTTAATAAACCATTCTAGATCTTTTCATTTGCATCGTATCACACAATTGCAATAGTAATGCTACAAAAAAATGATGAGGCGTATGAACAGCCTATTTCTTTCTTCAACAAATCCCTCCAAAATGCAGAATTAAAATATGACATTGTAGGAAAATAGGCATATGCATTAGTAAAAGTTGTTAAATAATTTAGATCATATTTGGTGGGAGCAAAAGTAATAGCTTATGTACCTAATGTTGCAGTAAAATATGTGTTTGTACAAATTGAAGTAACAGGTCGTAGGTGCAGATGGATTAAAAAAATCCAAAAATTTGACATTGAGTTTCAAATCACCAAGCTTGTAAGAGGACAAGGATTAGCCAAATTAATGGTTGAAACAAATATTGAAGCTTCCCAAGTGTGCAATTTGAATAATTAAGATAACATGATTACTAGTATTGAGCATGCACCATGGTACACTGATATTGTGTATTATCTTAAATATATGAAATGTCCTTAAGGATTTAATGATAACAAGAAAAGGACACTAAAACTACAGGCTTCAAATTATGTATTCATGAAAGGGGACCTCTATTGGAAAAACAAGGCTAGTGTTCTGTTGTTGTGCCTAAATGAAAATAAAGCAAGGAATGTTTTGAAGGAAATGCATGAAGGAGTATGTGGAGGGAATTTCTCAATGAAAACTACTGCACATAAGGTTTTAAGGGAATGTTACTATTGGCCTAGAGGCTTCAATGATGTCTATGATTATACTAGGAAATGTGAAGCATGTAAGAAGTTTTTTGGAAAATTGAAGTATCAAGGGGCATTGCCTTTAAGACATTTGCAAGTTGAGGCTCCATTTCACCAATGGGGGATTGATTTCATAGGAGAGATTGCAGAAAAATCTAGTGGAGGACATAGATGGATATTAGTAGCCATAGACTACTTCACAAAATGGGTAGAAGCTATACCTACCAAACAAGCAACTAGTAAGGTTGTAACACATGTTTTATTGAAAAATATCATCACCAGATTCATAGTGCCAAAAAGAATTATAAATGATAATGGGATGTGCTTTAGGTCAGATGAATTCAAGGGAATTTTCCAATCCTATAGTAAAGTAATCTCATATTCTTCACCATATCATCCATAGGAAAAAGGGCAGGCTAAATCTAGCAACAAGAGCATCCTAAAGATCATAAAAAGAATGTTGGATAATAGCAAAAAGGCTTGGAATTCCAAGTTGAGACTAGCCTTATGGGAAGATAGAATTACTATAAAGAAGGCCATCGAAAAATCACCTTTTGAACTTGTGTATGGGACTCAAGCTAGGCTCCCTTTGCATAATTTATTACCAGTATGTAAGTTCATCTTGTAAGAAGATTTAGATATTCCTAAACCTATTAAGGAGAGGATGGAAGATTTCATGGAACTTGATGAGTTCAAGAACAAAGCTTAGCAATACAATAAGAAGAAGCAATTACAAATGAAATACCTATATGAAAAAAGGGCTAACAACAAAAAAAATTGAAGTAAATGGCATGGTTCTCATGTGGAATGCCAAGAGTCAAGACAAAGGGAAGCATGGGAAATTTGAAGCTCTATGTTAAGGACTATTTGTCATTGTTGGAAAGGGTGGTGAAGATTCATATTACCTCTAGAACATGATAGGAGAAGAACAAGAATTTCCAATACATGGATAGTTCTTAAAGAACTTATTTTCTTGAAGACCATAAAGAGGATTAAGAATTACCACTGTATGGACAATTCTTGAGAAACCTCTTAAAATAATTTTTTCCATGCACAGTAGTATAGGATTCCACTCTACTTCCATTTCTCACCCATTCCTAAATTCACTTCAACTTCCATACAAGATATATAAGACATTTTTTTTGCTTCCCCAAAGACTTGGATTCTTGCTCTACCCACAAGGGGTATACATCCCCAATCAGAGCCACTATTAGGACTAAAAATCCTATTCACTATTTGTTACATTTGATTTCATAAATTGCAGAAATTCATGTGACCAGATCCATTTTATAACCCTTGTTAACCAATGATCCCATGAATATGACCTTTGCAATATAAGTGTCTCCCTGATCATAGTTGACCAAAAATTATAAGAGCAATTTATCCTTATCAAAAATATCATGTGCATATCTTTGCAATCAACAAGTCATAGACCTTAATTAAATATTTTCTGCATATTAGGAAGAGATGAAAAAAGTTACAATGATCAAAGATCCTAAAGATAATAGGTGTACATAATCGGGAGGAAAATGCATAACATTTCACTGATGAAAAAAACCTATTGGAAAAAGCAAGCTATTCGAAGGGTAATTTTCAAATCACACTGAGCTCATGCGTCACATCCATGGAGAGCTTATCAGGAAGACACATACATACTTTCACTAATAAAATAGGAGAAGAATTCTATCGGAGAGACATGTATGATCAAAGTGGGTTCCTCATATCTCTCCAACTACGTGGGTTACTCTGATGAGGGAAACTAGAAAATTTTTAGGGAAAGTCCCACCGACTCATCCCAACGAACAAAGCAGTAGAGGAAACATACTAAGGAGACCAGGTATATTAGAAAGGCATCTTATTCTATTAGCAATGATACATGTTAGCCCCATGATAATATGCAATGACCACTATTTGTCGGAAAGACACTAAGCAATCTTTAAAAGGATTTCTAATGGTCCATACCACACTAATATTGGGTAAACTTCATAATATTCTCCATGAAATATTAGGAATTGAAAAGAAAGAGAAAAGGTAGTTGTACAATATTAGTGAGAGTATTAATATGTCTTCTTGACTGAATAAGAGAACCAAAGGGACGCTTCATATCAAAAGGACATTTAGCTAGTCTTGGCAATTAGTTATGAATGTATAAACAAAGATGGCACCAAATAAAGCACATAGATAAGCTTGAGACTAGAGGGGTTCCAACAATGCAATATTGTTGTATCACTATGACATTTCAAAATTCAAAAAACCTGTTGCATTCATTTCTAGTGTCAGACATTAATGGTTGCATGAATGAACCTTATATAAAAATTTTTGATTCAAAAGAGATTGAACCAAAAGAATTTTTAGAAGTTGCATCGAAGAAGGATGGGAGATTGAGAGGAAGTCAAGGAATTCAATTCACCCAAAAAGATACAATTAAGCATATAAAATATCCCTGCAATTGATAGATTGTAATTCAATTCTACCATCTTGTAGAGAAATAAGATGGAAAGTTCCAAAAAAACAAAAAACAAGAAGCAACAAGGTGAAAGTAGCCAATCTAAAAATAAGAACCAGAAACACTTCCAATAGTAGGGCTCTTACAGCTATTGAAGACCTGATAAGGAAGTCATAAAGACTATTATGAGGAACTTCAAGCAGATGCCAAAGAATTTATCTATGCTTCAAAAGAAGGTGTGCCTACATTGTTCAGTGATAATGGAGAACTGAGCAGTCAGAATGAATGGATAAAAGAATGTCGACTAATATTGCAAGGAGCCTTGGAAGGAGCAAAGGATGAAGATCCAGCATTAGAAGAGGCCTATGAGCATTTAGAAAAGATGATTATTATGGATATTTCCATGAGGAATGTTGTGAATGATGTTCATACGTACTTAAGTCAGGAGTACCTAAATCATGTTACACAAGTTCATTTGTGGCTCATTAGAGCTTAATGTTAATATTTTGTGTTGTTAAAGTCCCAAAATACACTTACGAAGAGGTATACCCTCTTCAAGATATTTCTATATAAGTTGAACATGTGATGATTGAATGAGAAGAGCGAAAAAGAGAGGAGAGATATGTACAATAGAAGAGACTTTCATAATATATATCATGTAGATTATACTATAAAGGATCATGATGCATGCATAAATTTTGGCAAAAATCAATAGGTCTTTAATTCTATGTGACTTTGCACTGGTGTCTATTCTTTGTTGATTTGAACAATTATCTAGTTGTCTCCACACTGTTATTTCTTTGTTATTTGAACCTGTGTATTCAAGTTGATATTCAATTTCATTAGACACATTTGTTATTGTGTAATCAAGTTAACTAGTTTCTATCAAAGAATTAAAATCCTTTTAATTGATTACAATGACTTGTAAGTAACATTTGGATTAGTAAGAAGAGCCCTGCAATTGATAATACTACCATACTGTCCCCAACTCGATATCTTGTTATTCAAATTGAGGATATACTTTATTTGTCAATACATATTTTTTGTCATTATGTGATTCTTTTTAATTGGTTCCTTCAAAGAGGGATTAAAATATTTTTTAAATAAATCATAGTAACCTGATAGGATCGATTGGATCAATAAGTAGAGTCTTTCAGTCACATTATTTCACATTTATACAAGGTATAAACAAACATAAGTGCCAAACAATTAGAACTATAACCAATACTAGTCACTTATCATAAAACTTCATTGACTTCGCTTACCCAATAAGCCACTGGTCCACTTCACATTTCATTATACCTTACTTATCCACTTTCATATTCTAAATTTCCAATTATCACATTAGGAGTAGGAGTAGTTAACAAGCCTTCATCTATTCCACACTTTATGCCATTATGGATAGATCCTTAAATCCAATTAAGTCACACAACCCTTAGATCTACTTCAACTATTAAGGTCCACCTGCCTAGGTTTAGCAGAGCCTAAAGTGTAGGGAGTCATCAACCATATAGGTTAACTCCATTCATTGGTTCAAAAATGTTGCAAGTGTGATTATAGAGCATGGAATCCTATTAGGATTTGTAACGTTCTGTGGCATGCTCAGATATGTGTACATGGATTGGGGAGGATCAAGCACACTGGTAGATGATATCTCCTTGGCGGGAGTTGATATCTCTTGAAATATAGGCATAGTTGGCCGAGGTTGCAACTTTCCAACATTGATCAAGTTATTCTCTGCCTTAACAACAATGTTGTATGCATTCGGTAGAGTGGTCTTGCCAAGAGACTGTATCATCATCAAGATTTCAACATTCATGGATTTTAGGTAGATCATGAATGCCAACTTGTCTAGAGGGTGAATATCAACCTGGATCCTCTGCCATGTTGTGTGGAACTGGGTGTTGAAGTTAGTTTTGGCTTCATATGGGGCCCACTTTAGGGTCACCAACTGCTAATATAGTAGCAAAGACTGATCTCCATTATTCAAAAATCTCTCATAGAAAGGATCTCCAAGCTGGTCCCAAATACCGATAGTGTTAGCTTCTAGAGTGTGGTACCAATCTAGGGCCTTGCCATGTAAAGAGGTTGCAAGCAACCTTAGAGCGACATTTTTGTCGATGACACCATGCACCAAACATATGTCTGCCACATTTTCCAGATGGTCGGATGTTGTCTTCGAGCCTTCTCCATTGAACTTTGGCAAAAAAATTAGTACGGAAGAAGGGATAGAAACCCATATAGCTGGTGCTACTGGTGCTATAAGGGGGCTTCCAGTATCCCATGCCACATAATTTTTGTTAGCAATTGGAAACATGGCTGGTGGAGGGATCAAAATGTTCCCTGAAGGGGCTCTAGTTCATACTATTACTAGTGGTGGTACTAGCAAGCTAGGGTTATTCATTTTTTGGGATCTAGTAATAGGTTGATGGCTCATACACCCACTTTGATTTCAAAAACATTAAAAACAAGTCCCACTGGGCATGCTTGAAAAAGAAACAATTGATGTCTAAAATTTACAAGCAACACCCTTATGGGAAACTCAATTAATGGGGGCACCAATTGTGCTAAACTGAGTGACCTGTAGGTTCTTAAAGAAGTTGGCTCCTTTTGTAGTTGGGGGTTTGGAATGGGAAAAATAAGTAGATATATAAAATAAAGATCTAACTAAGGCGATGTGCCAAGATGTAGACATGGGCACGGTAAATCTACCTTTCAGATGGGATTTAAGGGCTCGTTCAGCCATCTACATGTCCCAAAATAACATAAACCATAGATGAAAACCCGAATAATTTATTTAATAACATAAAATAACTCACATACACATTTACTAAAAAGAAGAATCCAAGACATGGTCTAAATCAACAAACTTATATTGAAATTATATATTTTCTACAAATAAACTACTCAGTAGAACAATGGCATAGTATAATGTTTTTCCAAATAGCTAAGAAACAGAAATGCTGAACAATAATGGCATAGTCTGAGAGTCTTAATAATCAAAAATAATACAAAAGGCCTAGTTTCTTTTCACAATTTTTCTATATTTTTTGAACTCCTTTTTAGATAGAAGAAGCATTATAAATAGAAAATCATCCTAACGCCTAAAAGTTAGTAACAGAAAATATTCCTGGGCAAGAGCAATGATGTCCATCACAATGATTTCTCTAGGCTTTTTTAAAATAAAAGATTCTAGGCCATAGTATGTAGTTTCCTTCAATCTATATGCATCCCCTATAAATGATGGTGGTAGTCCTAGTGCAGAAGCAACAAATTCCCATGGAAACATGTGTCACTCACCCACAAAGTTAGTTAGGATACATGGCGATAAGTCAAGGCCTATTGTTCATTCTTCCTTTCTTGCAATGAAAACCCCCATGGAGAAGACACGTGGAGAAGTCTTCGCTACCACCACTGATTGTGGGGTCCACCAAAAAGTGCCCATGGAATGATGCTACGTGGCATGCAGGCAGAGCTTGGTATAGAAGTGAAGGGAAGCAAGTGTTCAAAGGCCCACACTGCTGACACATAGAAGCATGGTAGGGCTCAATAAAGAAGCAAGGGATGAAATCCTTGCAAGGAGCGCATGAAAGACACATGGAAATAGTGGACGAAGACTTCAAAAATGGATCAGAGAAGTATAAGCATATAAGGCATGGGGCGAGGTCAAGAAAAATAATATTATCAACCTAAAGGGAGCTAGAGGGATTTTATATCCACAAATCAAACTGTGCATTTTGGAGCATTAGGATGGAAGCATATCTATCCTTATTAGGGTTTTATGTTAAGATCTTAGTTGTAAATGCCTATGTTATTCCTACTATGCCTCCCACAGATTAGGTACATAAGAAAGCATATGAGAACAATGCTAAGGAAAAGAATGTTATTCTTTGTCAGATGTCCCATTCAAATTTTGTCAAAATCATGCACTATCAAACAACCCATGAGATTTGGGGCAAGTTAATGAGCATCAATGAAGGTGATAATAAGGTAAAGTAGGCCAAGATACAAACTTACAAAGGAAAGTTTGAAATTCTCAAGATAAATGAAGAAGAGAAAATTGTAGACTATCTTCTAAGGGTAGATGAATAGTTAGTGCAATCAGAGGCCTAGAAGAAGAAGTGAAAGAGTCTATTGTAGAGTCTAAGCTAATGTATTGTAAACTTGGTAGAATATACTCAATTTAGAGGTTGAACTAGCTGAACAGTCCACTCTACATTGCTTGAGACCACATTAAATTGTCAACCCAAAGCTTGTAAGCTTATGATGGTGTAGCATTATATATGCCTTCATGGACTTAAAACTACCAAAAATACCCTACTTAAGTTAATCTACTTGATGGAAATTCACCAAATCACAAAATAGTAAAAACATAACCCAAAACTAGTTGCTACGAGTACCTACAACAAAGATTGTAATTGAACTACTACTAATAAATTACTGCATTAACCAAAAGCTTAATAAAAATTAATGACTCAACTAAACTATCCTTTGAATTGTTACTAATAACCATTACATGCATATTTATGATCATTCATTCATAATAAGCAAGAAATTAAATTCCAATCAACTTGCATATGATTCATGAATAATGATAAACTAATAACAACTATTAACATAAATAAATAAATGAAAGGTGAAGTGAAGAACAATACCTTGAGTGGCATACTCAAGTAACTATTCCCAATTTAACTGAACTCAATCTAACTAATAGACTCTATGCATCCATAAGATTAACTCCATTCATTGCATATTGTAAAAGATTACAAAAGATCTTTCCACAAATTGGACTCAATCATTTATAATACTTTTTCATTTCTTGAAACTAAAAGTAACTGGTAAAATTAAATTGATAAAAAATAACTAAGTATTCTATGGATTCAACCAACAGTTATATAAAAACTGAGGGAATCTTTATTTAAAGCAACAACTAATCAAAATAATTAACTCCACTCTTAGATAATAGAGCGCAGAATTAAGAATTGAATTATTCTACTTATATCTATAAAAAAAAAGAGAATCCCATCAGAACTAGAACTTTGTCAAAATAGAATTGCATGTAAACATACAACCACTTGTCAAAATTTCATAGGTGAAGGAGACCTATTCTTTAGCGTTTATTAAATTGGTTATAATAGCACATGTCCAATCTTCATTAAGTGCCTCTAATCAATTATCACCACATTCAACTTAAGTTGGAGCTTCCCTTGCTTTTGTGTGCAGTCATCACTTTAGCTATGGGTTCACCCCGCAATTGTTGCACTATGATTCCTCTTCAACTGCAAACAAGTTAATTCCACAAAACATGTACACGAGGATAACTATCACAATTAACACTTAGCATTTCATTAACATTTTGTGCATTTATTCATATAAACCATATAATACTAATATATTATGATATTAAAAATTAAGTTTGTATAATGGATATGAAAGGATAGTATAATTTAGGAAAATTTTCTCGAGAATATGTTTAAAAGTATCTTAAAACATGTATAAAAACAATAGAAACTAAACCATTATCTATACCTATCACTTGCACCCCAACTAGCTTTTTTTTTTGTCCCCAAGCAAAACACTAGGGGTCTGTTAATGGTTTTTTCTACACAACAACTCAGACAAGATACAAGTATCATATCTCTCTTGAAAGGTAAATCTCTATTAGCAAGCCTCAAGAGATAACCCCAAGGTCTCTAATGTCAGGTCTTGAAAATGAATAAACAAATCAGATAATATGTGAAAATGTTGGTAATCACAAAGGGCCCTTATGAAAAAATGTTGGATCTTAGAACTTATCAGATTTTGCAATATAGTGATACTTCAAATCCTAAATATAACCCAGATAATAAAAGAAACATCAAAAGATAAGGGTTTAAGAGACATTCCTAAGACTAAAACTGCTCCTAATACCAACAATGCAAATGCTGAAATACTTGAAATGGACCAATCCCCCCAAAACTAATTCCTGCTTAACCCATATTTCATCTACAATTTTACAGAAATAGTGCAATATTCTAAGGCATTAAATATTTTTAGATCATAAACATTCATTCAAACCAACCCTATTGCAATTGAAATGAACAAACATTCACAATTGAACTAAACACAATGAATATGAGGTACAAGCTAACTTTACAATGCAACTCATAATCAGCTAGTTGCAAAAAGTATGGACCAAGGATTGCTACAAACACTTCAAGCATCAAACCATAAACACTAGTGAATCGTATATAATTCTAAATCTAGCATATATCCAATATTTCTCAAGCAATCTCAAAAGATAGAACAACAAGAACCATGCAAGATAAATCAACACATGAAAGATCACCACAACACAATGTCTTCAATTGTATTGAATCCTCCAATAACAACAACAATTCTAGTGTTTTTTGTTACAACACTTGCTTCAAAATAAAACTAACTCCCAGCACTAGCTTTTTGCTCTATCACTTAACTCGCTTCAATGCCCAATTCTCTAGCCCTTACAAATGAGGAAAAATGCCATACTTATAGAATTCTCATGATATGTCAACCCAAATTGGGTTACAAAGAAGGTTAGCCACAAAACAAGTCGGCCTAGAAAGTTCCTAAAATAAAATATAATCATACTATATTTTCCTCCCAGTCATGATCTCAAAGAATGAAATACATTAGTTGTCAATATCAAGATAACTTTAATCAGGATCTCTATGCATCACCACAACTGGACAAGATGTCTATAATCATACTATCTCCTTGGTGTCTGAGTGGATGCCTTCATCTTCTCAAGCTCAGTGAATTCCTCCTTAGGAAGATATCCCTCAGGGGCAACTCCTTCACTTCCCATAGCCTGCAGAGGCCTCATCAAATGTTGCACATATCTATACACATCACTTAATTGTTTCTGCAACCTTTCCTTCTCTGATGTCTCTGTATCTAATCTCCTAAGGATGGCTTGGGAGGACTCTTGGAACTCTTCTTTCTCCTGATCTTTGCTTGTGGGCCCCAAGTTTAGTGTTTCAATAATGTATTCCTGAGGAGTGATTTCACCTTTGTTCTTGTCTATTGCAGGGGTAGCAATATGAATGACCCTGTTATCTACCTCATCTCTAGTGATTGCAGAAATCACCCTAGCCTTCTTTGCTTTTCCCTTTCTAATGTTGGCCAACAATTCATCCCAATTTGGAGGAGTATCATCCACAACCACCTGCCTAGTCCTCAACCTTTCACTAAGCAAAATAGCAGTAGAGACATATGACTCTTGTTCATCTTGCTTTTAATTTTTAGGTTGATTCATGGAGGAGTCAATGTCTAAGTTATGTATTGAGGGGACCTCTTCACTTTTATCTTCTAGATTTTGATCTTCTTCTTGATCCAATGTCTCTATCACCACTTGAATTGGGGAGGGAGATCTTTCATGTTCCTTTTCCTTTTTATGGATTTCTCTTCTTCATCTCTAGCTAGTGAGTCCTCATAGGAAACCTAAGAAGACTACAATATATTACTAATTTCTACTTCTGCACTATGAAGGTCTCCATCCATGAATTCCTCTGTCTCCTCACTTTGATGGATATACTCACCAACAACCCCTATTAGTTATTTTTCTCCATCATGTAACTCCTAATTTGAAGGAGGGGCAGGAGTGTTCTTTTGTTGTGCAACAAAAAGAACTGTAGGAGATCCCTCTTTCACCAAACTTTCTTTTAGAGATGGAGTTCTGGATTTCCTAGTATAAACTTGTGTCTTCTCCCCAAAACTCTCAACGTCTATCAATTGTGGTCCTTTTTCTTCACTTTGTCCCTTAGGCTGCCCACTTTGTTTTACGAAAGTTCTAGCTACTCTTCTTCTTTTAGGCACAGGGACACTATCCTTCTTCCCTTCTTCTTCATGCTCCTCCTCTTGAGTAGATGTGTTCCTCTTAGAGGCAGTATTCATCATCTTGGTGATAGGTTTCCTTTTCTTTTCTTCCTTAGCCTCTGTTTGAGCACCCTTGATTTTAATCTTAATAGGAGAACCCACCTTTTCTTTTCCTTTTGGATCCTGCTCATCTTCTCCATAGGTGGATTGGGACTCTACACTTCCCATCAAGTCATATGTGTACTACTTCCCTTCATTGTCTAGCTCCCATATCTTATGTTTCAGCCAGAGCTTAGTATATTTAATAACAAGAGCATTGATTTTCTCCAACTCTGTCTTCTCTTCCTCCAACTAGTCAATTTCACCAAAGGGCTTGTCTTTGATGGGCTCATAGTCATGGTTCTAAATTAGCTCCCCATCATTATCATCCTATTCTAGGATGGCCTTAATGTTTTATAACCTAATTAAATTGGTTGGAAACCTATAGAATCTCTTCCTTCAAACCTTAAACTCATCTTTATAGTTGGCCCAATAATCATCAATGTCATCTTTATGTTTGAATTCTCTACTGGCTCTCTTTTGGGCTCCACTTGTTCTATCAAATCTAGTCCTTTTAGAATGGAATTCCAATTCAAGAGTGCTCATCTCTTCTTTAGAGGAAGTTTTTGTAAATGAAGAAGAGTGAGCCTCATTGCTTCCTATCCTCAATGAAAATTCATTCCCAAAACTAGTATGATGCATGTCCTTCAAAATATCATCAAAGTTAGAGAATTGTTGTGTAACCTCCAAAAGTATAATGTGGTCAGTTGGATACCTTGGCAATCTGTATGAAGCCCTTTGACAACCATCAATCCTGATGTAGGAGAATGTGGGAAATTGGATGAACCATGCTCTAAACTTCTGGATCAATTCCTTTCCAACATCAGAGATTTTCACATGTTCTACTCTTTGAATTAATCTTCTGATGTACATGGCGAATACATCATTCACCCTTCTATAACTAGAAGTTCCCAAAAGCAGTTGGGGATAGACCTCATAGGTGACATCTTGGCCAAATATTCCTTGTGTACTCAACCCCTTCTCTGAATGGAATCTTTCCAAGGCATAGACCAAGTAAGATGTCATTGTGAAGCTCTTGGTCTGCAATACATTACATAATTGCTCATGGATCATGGCACTGATGATACCTAGCCAATGATAGTCTACATTTTGCTCCATTCTCACTATTATGTAGAACATCCAACTTTCAAATACTCCTGCAGTCTTCAAACTCACCACTCTGCTAAGGAGAGTGATTCCATCATAGTACTCTAACTTGAATTTTTCCTTGAACAACTATTTCAATAGCTTGGAGATATGTTCCTTGAGTTTCTCCAACCAAGAATTGATAACTTGCAAAGCCTTGTTTGTATCATCTACATAGTACTTGGCTATATCAAGATCAAAAATCACCACATGAGATCTATTTGGCATATCAAATGTCTAGGCCACTTAAACGGGAGAGAAATTTGCAAGTACTCTACCTTGTGGACTAATTATTCTCTGTGTCTGGTACATTCCAAGACTAGCTAGTAGCATTGTACTGTAGGAAGGAAGCTATCCACATGAGCCAACCAAGAGCTCACCAATATACTTTCTATCAGAGGAGGATTCTCTATTGCCATTATTGCTTTGAACTCCTCATAATCCCATCTTCCAACATTTGTATTAAACACTTCTGACCAAATGGAAGTTAGCTTTCTCTCAGGAACCTTTCTCTTGGTCTTCTACTCTTCTTCTTTTAGGCACAACAAGTGTCTGGCACATTCCAAGACTAGCTCGTAGCATTGTACTATAGGAGGGAAGCCATCCACATGAGCCAACCCAGAGCTCACCAATTTGTTTGCTAATAGAGGAGGACCCTCTACTTCCATTCTTGCTTTGAACTCCTCATAATCCCATCTTCCAAAATTTGTATCTGTCACTTCTGACCAAATGGAAGTTAGCTTTCCTTCAGGAACCTTGCTCTTGGTATGCAATTCAATTCTTTCAGCTTCTCACACAGAAGGTCCCTCATCACTAGGATCCATTAACTTTCCCTTAGCCTTGCTACTAATTACCTTGCTTGATTCAGCCTACACACAACAAAGATCACAATAAATATCTATTATAGAATGAGGGTTAGAGTTAGCTCATCACAAATAATATGTTCATCATTCAAATAAATCCAAACGATGATCAAAATCCATTTGAAATATCATTAAAGCATACTTTCTTCAAAGTTTGGGATTTTCACCCCTATGCAGAATTCAGGCCAGAAGGGAGTTTCAAGGAATTCTGAGCCATAAGGGAGTTTCACGAAATTCAATAAGCATCCAAAAGTCATTCAATCATCATCATCATCTAAGAAAGGGCATGATACATCTTTTAAATCACTCAAATCAATCATTTAATGAAAAATCATTAACTATTAGCTCATGCATTCCCTCCTCATTTCTAAAAGGCTTTCAGGGAATTCCATCGGGGAGGGAAATCTGCGAAACTAGCAAGACTTCACACATTCAAAAAAATGGAGTAATAGAATCTCAAGAATATCCTAAGGAAATGGAATTCCACGAAGTCATTATGGTTCTTGTGTTTATGCACACTTTTGGGAAAATGATGAGGCAATGGAAATCCGTGATATATTTGAAATCTTGAAATCTTTGACTCCATCAAGATTTCACCCAAATTGATCGAATGATCATGAATTTGGGGAAATGAGCTCAAATTTCGTTTCTCTCAAATCTTTCATAGATGGATCTAGATCTGGGATTTTCCCAAAGATAATTTGACTGACATTGGTAATGAATTCAAAATTGAAACCCTAGGGTTTTTCCATGAACATACAGTTTCAATCCCAATCTATTATTTTACTCAACTAACCAAGATAAATCCCTTTGAAATATTCAGAGCAAAGTTTTCATCAAGTGCAAATGAAAATCAACAACTCAAATCCACCCACGACATCAATTCTATCGAGTGCAAGCGATCCAAAATCAAAACCCTCGGTCGAATCAAAATCATGCACAAGATCAAATTCAAGGGGGGAAAATTCAGCAATGGATGGTGCAATTGAATCATCAAATTAGTAAGGATGGTCATACCAATTTTAGAGGAGGCATTAAAAGAACAAGGGGTGTAACCCTAGTTTAATTAGAGACCCTCAACACACTGAAATCCAAATTCAAAGCACATTCAAAACACCATGGAGCCATTGATACTCATCAATTGAAAGTAAATGCACCATAAACATACCATGGATGAAGAAAAAGTTGTGAATATAGCGACTGGAAAGAATCTCCGAACTCAAGCAAATGCAAATGGTACCAGAAAGACGTCACCAAAGCAAGCGATCCAAAGCTCAATCGCAAGACTCACAAGAACCACTCAGAGGTTAAGCTCTTCCAAATCCAAAGCAAGACAAATGACATTGATTCACAACATAAAACTCCCTTAAACTTCTTTAAACATAATCTGCAAAGTCCGTACGAAAGTATAAATGTAGTGAAAAGACAACCCAGAATGAGTTTCGGGGATTTGAAGAGTTGAAGTATTTTAGGAAATTCTGGATGACACAAAATTTCGTGAAGAGCCAAAATCCCCAAAGCACGATGCATAGCAGTCCCTGTCGGGTTTCCAAGGCATGGATGGAAATTGAGGAATTACAACTAGAGGGGAAATTCTAAAAACTAGAGGAAAACCCTAAAAACACATGGAAACTTAGGATTTTCAAAGAATTACTTCATAGGGTCATTTGCATAAGAAAGATAATCATTCAAGCACATCTCAAAGAAACCAAATTTTCCATAATCAAATGATCAAAATCATCTAAGGCCAAAGCAAGAGAGGGTCCTTGCTTTCAGTGGGGCGTGTGTGCAAAACTACACAACCAATGGTGACTCCTACTGGGGAAATGCTCCAAAGCATTTCAATGAAAAATTGGAATCAAGAACCCAAAATCTCTGATTTCAATTATTACATTAGGTCACCAATTTGGCAGAGATTCAAAACTCACAGGCAAGCAAACCTTTCCTATACCAGGTTCAAAGTGTGTGCACATGCATTCATTTCCTTTTCCTTAGATGTAATAGAAACCAAATTTGGTCTGACCAGGCTACGTAAAGATTCTAACTCAAAAAGCATCCTGGATAGATCCTCGCTTCCATTTAGGCGTCCATAGCCTAGACAAGGTTATTACTATGGTTCTCCCAAGCATAGCTCTACTGCCAGCCAAGCGTCCATAGCCCCGGTAGAGATACTAGGAACTCCTGATGAGGTGAATATTTCTTTTGATTTTCAAGATTCTCTTTTCTTTTTTCTTTTGATAGTATTTTAAGATCTTTTAAACTTTCCCTTTCACCTTGTAAGCAATGAATCTCACACTCAAGGCTAAGGACCACAGTGGCGTTGAAGTAGAATATAATATTTTTCACCTAACCAAACACCATATGGACTATATGCAACCTTGGAATTTTAAAGATCTGTGTAGAAATATGAGACCCAAATACATTCCAAATTTATCTCAATCCTATGGCTTATCTACTCAAAACACTTAATACATATGACACCAAATAAAGGACCTTCACCAACTGACTATGGAAGGATAATTAAAGTTTGTAAAAGAAATGTTAAGAAAAAACCCAAATAACATAATGATTGTCATGCAGGTGCAACAAGCCCTAGAGAGAGAGAAAAAACCCAAAAGCAAAAGAAAATAATAGAGCAACCTACTCTAACCAAAGCAAACATAAACTAACCAAAAGTAGAAAATAGACAACAAAGAAAAGAAAAAGGAAAACCTACCCTAACCAAAGCAAAAGCAACAGAAAAGAAAGAAAACATAACCTAACTATGTACAAGGAAAGAGCTATAAAAAACTCAAGATTGGAAGTAATGCTTCAGGTACTGCTCATTGATAGGTAGTGGAAAATCCTCTCCAGTGATATTTTTCAAGTGAAAAGCATTATCTCCCAGAATCTCTGAAATCTGATAAGGGTCAAGCCAAAGTTTATCAAATTTTCCATGCTCCCCTTCACGGTCATGTGCTTTATCCTAGTAGAGAAACGCGTTAGAGATTCTAAATGATTTTACCTTGGCTCTTCTATCAAACCATCTCTTAACTACACCTTGATGTTTGGAAAAAAAATCTAAGGCTTCATCTCTTCTTTCTTCAAGGTGTAACAGTTATGTCAAGTAGGCTTCATGCTTGTCCCCTTCATATAATATTCATTAATGAACTACAAAGTGGGGATTTTTAACTAGATGGGGAATATAGGTTCCAGACCATATACAAGATGGTAAGGAGAGGTCCCTAAGTATGTCTTATGTCTTGTATGGTCTGCCCAAAGAGAAAATCTAATTTGAGTGTGCCAATCCTTGGGATTCTTTTCTAATAGCTTACATATAACTGTTAAAAGTTTCTTATTGGAAGGCTCAACCAATCCATTACCTTGTGGGTAATAATTAGATGCAAACTTTATAATGATTCCATGATCAAAGGCCTAGTTAGAAATTTTTAGTGATGCAAATGCAGGACCATTATCACAAACTAGAGCCAATGGACACCTAAAGCGATTAATAATGCCTGATTCTAGAAAATTGATTACCACTTCAGAACTACACTATTTTCAATCAAGGACCTCAGTCCATCTTGTAAAGTAATCAATAATAGTAAGAATATACTTATGGACTATAGAAGAAGGTGCATTGATTGGACCTATGAAGTCCAATCCCCACTATGCAAACGATTTTACCTCTATAACTGGTTGAAGTGGGAGAGCTGCATACTTCTCCCTGCTTGCTCCAGTTTGGCATACATGGTAGGTTCTGATGTTTTTTTGTGTATCTTTGAACAATGTGGGCTAGTAATAACCAGCCCCCATAATCTGATTTGTTGTAGAGGGTGCAGATCCATGGCCTGTGCCATATCTATCATGAAACTCTACCATAACTCTTTCAGCTTCTTCTTTTCCTAAGCACCTTAAGTAGATACCCTCATGATTTTTCTTACATAAGACAAATCCCTTCATCATGAAACTGTCACTCTTCAAACGCAGAGCTCTCCTTTGTACTGAATTAATATGTTCAGGACATTATTGATTCAAAAAATAGTAGAGAATATCATCATACCAATCTCCTGGGGATACATCTTGGAGGTGGTAGTTTTGAGCTGTGAGGTCAGGACCCATTTCTACCATCGTGTTGGTTATCCCTTGTTCTCTCACCAACTTCATGGGCTGAATCTCAATATCATATTCCTGCAACATAATTACCCACTTAGCTTTGCATTCTCCTAGTTCATTTTGCATCAACAGCAACTTGACTATAGGATCAAGAACTATTGCAAAGACTTTATTCCTTAGAATATAATGCCTAAACTTCTTTATAACTCTGACTAAGGCATAGGCCTACCTTTCCACATTTGGGTACCTTAGTTCTACATCTTTCAAAGGTGAACTCATAAATGCTATGGGGTGCTCATTCCCTTGATCGAACTTTTGAGTCAACTTTCCAGCATAGGAGTGGTTAGAAGCAAATGAGTATATGTAAAAAGGTTTGGCATAATCAGGACTCACCAGAACTGGAGCTTCAACAATAGCTCTCTTAATTTCTACAAATGCTTCTTTTGCTTCTGCACTCCATTCAACTTTAGCTTCTTGCTTCAACATTGCATTCAATTGCTTGACTATCTTAGCAAATCCAGTGAACTTCCTTACGATGTTAATTTTTCCAAAGAATGATTTCATTTCCTTCTTACTAGCAGGTGGCTAAATCTTGAGTATGGCTTCCACTCATTTAGGGTCAATAGCAATTCCTTTCTCTAAAATAACATGTCCCAATAGTTTTCCTTCAGTAACTCCAAAGATGCACTTCTGTGGATTAAGAGAGATGCCAAATTCTCTACACCTATAAAACACCTTGCATAAATATGCTATATGATCACCACATTTTTTAGAAAAGACTGTTAGATCATCCACTTAAATAATTATGTACTTACCAATGATGTCCTTAAAAGCGGTATCCATGGCTCCCTTGAAGGTGGTTCCACCATTGATCAGCCCAAAGGGCATTCTCCTATAAGCAAAAGTTCCCCATTTTGTAGTAAAAGTAGTTTTATTCCTATCTTCATATTGTACCATAACCTAGTTATATCTAGAGTATCCATCTAGAAAAGACATCATTTCAGATCCATTGACAATCTAAAGCACTTCATCTAATGAAGGGACTGGATAGTTATCCTTTTCTGATGCCCTATTAAGGTTCCTAAAATCAACACACAATCTGATCTCTCCATTTTTCTTTCTCACCGAAACTATATTTGCAACCCGAGTTGAATGTTTTACTAGAAATATAATACAAGCTTAAAGCAGTTTCCGCACCTCCTTTTGGATGACTGGCTCTAGTAAGGAATTAATTGTTCTTTGCCTTTGCCTAAAAGGTATTGTTGCTCCTAGCTTTAGAGGGATGGTATGTGTGATAATTTAAGTGTCATATGTCTTCAAGTCTTCGTAACTCCAGGCTATCACATCTTTATATGTATGCAATGCATCAATGATTCCTTTCCTCTCTTCTGGAGTACACACTTTACCAATAAAAAAATTCTTAATATCCTCTTGAGTCCCCATGTTGTATGTTTCACATTGACCACTGATGGACTCCTTCTTAGCATCTTTCTCTTGATGTCTAACCCTATCCAGATCAAAAATCCTCTCTAACTACACCATTCCCGTCAGAATAGTATTAGTATTCAAATTCATGACCCCTTCTAAGTCCATCTTTGCTTCCTGGGGTTCACCTTCATCAATGATTTGTGAAGTAAAGACATCTTAACTAGTGATAAAATCCAAAATATGCTTGTCATCTTCAAATACCTCAAAATTAGTCACATTGTTAAGTACTGAATGTACTGGAGTTAGCTCCAAGGTGAACTTCTTCAATCCAGAAAGGGAAAAATCCTACAAGGTACTAGCTTTTTGGGCCAGAGAGTCCGCAGTTTGGTTCTTACTACGTGGTATCAACTAAATGTTGAAGGCATCAAATCCCTCAATAAGGTCCCATACTCTATGCCTATAATTGGTCACCCTTTTGTCATGACATGAGTATTGCTTTCAAACTTGTTTAACCACTAACTCAGAATCCCCAAAGACTTGCAAAATATTAACCTTTTTTCTTAGTGCCATGAGCAACCCATGAATCAAAGCCTCATATTCTACTACATTATTGGTACAATGAAACTGATCTCTATGAGCAACAAATAAATTTTTACCTTTTGGACTGATCAACTCAAATCTTGCTCCAACACCTTGCTTTGATTTGGATCCATCAAACCTTAAGGTCCAACATCCAACAACTCCATATTTCTTCATCTTGTCTCTTGTATTGTTACTGTTGGAGGGCTCTATAGAGTGCACCATGCTCTTTCATTTGGGATCATCTTGAATAATCTCTATATTAATTCTAATTTTTGGAGTGGGGTTAATGCTCTTCTACACCTATTCTACTATTGTTTGGCACAAGCAACATTCCAGTTTTGAGTAAGAGGCATTGTGAACTTTACACCAATTGGGTAAGAATAATTCTTCAAAATTCATTCCTCTACCCAGATGAATCTAATCTTCAATACATTTCTGAATGAATTCTTGAAAATTATCTAGCAAGTTGAGCTGGTTATCTTCGGGATCATCATCATTAATCAGTTCCACCAGGGGCCCAGTGCCACTAGATACAACTATAAAATCAACAAGTGTAGTATGCAGCATAAGAATTTCTTCTACATCAGACTCTTCAATAGGGGTTTCCAAAACATAATTTCCCATGCTTACCTCTGGTATCAATATTTCATTTGAAGTATTCTGATATTTTGTGATCACATACTTCATCCTAGGCTCCCTTTCAATCCTGATCTAGTTTGGCACTCCCTTCCAAGGAAGCCACATGTGTGATTGGTCAACTGATACATATCTGTTTAGGGCCTTAGTAAAGTCTCTCCCTAGAATTAAACCATAAGCATCTGGGATATCTACTACTTAAATGTTAATAACCTATTGGACTCTAGGGTCTAAGGAAATTTGCACAGGGATCATGTTTAACTCACCTACTACATTTAATTTTGTCCTATCTAGCTAGGTGACCTTCTTTTGAGAAGTATTGGGGGTAATTCCTAGGGCTCTACATATAGAAAATGGCATCATATTAGTGGAAGCACCTGAATCTAGCAAGCAATTGTGCAAATTCTTTCCAAATAGATGAAAGGAAATAAAAAATGGAGTTTATGTTCTCCCTTGGAACAAAGTTATGGAAGTATCAACCTGAGTAACTTAACTTTTATCTTTTTCTTTCCCTTTGTCTCCAAGTTGTGTGTGAACCTGACTCTGATCTTTTACTACTTGATAACTAGATGCTTTATTAGCAATCCCACCAACTGGTCTATCTTGTGATACTGAACTTATACTGTAAGCTCCTAGAACTGTATTTCTAATAGTAGGGACTCTCAATAATTCAAATGTAGAGAGGTTTACCTTTAACTTATTGAGTTCTTCTGCAACATATGTAGCCAGCTGCTCTATATCCATGTCCATAGGAGCCTCCCTAAGACATTCCACCACCTTGTCTTTACTTGCTTCAGTACCCTTTCCTTTTGATTGATCTACTTGTCCTTGATCTTTGGATAAGTATTGCCTAGGCACATGAGGGTATGTTTGATTATTACTAGCATTGGGATCTAGAGGTATGGTGAAATTATTTGGAGGAATAGAAGTTGTGAATAGACCTCCAACTTGCAGACCTCTAGTGGGCCTATCTCTTAAATCATATTTCTTGATTGGTCGTTGGAATGTCTACACTTATTCAACATAAGTTTCTTCCTCATCCAAGGGGCCATTATCATTCATAGGATTTTCACAAAACAACTGTGTAATCTAATCTCCATTGCACACTTGATCTACTTCCTCCTTTGACTGGATTGATTCTTCTTTAGGTCAATTCTCCTCACTTCATTGAAAAGGAGCATGATTTAGCACTAGCATAGGTGATTCATAAGGAGTAGATGGTACCAAATCCTGGTTGCTTGCATTATTCTCCACCTCATATTGAAAGATAGAGGCAGCTGTCTAGAACTCAAGGCAGTATAACTCAGAATTTTGACTTGTTTTATGGAGCCTACACCAACCTGATAAAGCAGCTTCAACCAGATATACACTACTTGGAGGCTTCTCTTGATTAGCTAGCTGATCCAATGGGGTAGGGACACCTCCATTGTTAGGCATTGTATTCCAAGTTCTGTTCTATCTAGGTGGTTGTCTTCTATCAAATCCTTGTCCACCAACTTGCCTTTTTTCATAGTTTTTTCCTATACCAATTTTTTTTCCCTTTCCAAGTGTTGTCCTTGTTGAGGCTCCCGATTTTCCCTATTATGGTTGGACTGCATACTCCTTTGAGCAGCTTGGAGTTGACTATTTTGGTTTCTTAGATAAGTGACCTCCATGTTTAGCTTCTTCACTTGTTTAGTCAGTTCATCCAACCTTTCCTTGTCTGGATTACTTTATGGAGTCTAGTTCACACTATTTTGAGGATATCCTATTGCTACAACAAAGCTCAGTGCCTAGTTCAATACCTCAAAATTCTGCATATATGTGGGGAAACCAATCTAACATTCTGGATGGAGGGGTTGATTAACACTTTTCTATGGATAGCTAACCATAGGTGGGACTTGATTCATAGGGGGTCCTAGATGAGGGACCATAGGAAACTAAGGTATCAGATTCATGATAGGAGTATGATTGGTAAGATCCTGATTGAGAGCTTGGACCCACCCAGGGTGAGCAATGAGCCTAATGACGGTAAAGGCCCATATAAATGTTGTCTCATATCAGTACTAACCTTAACAGCTTTTGTTTATGCACCAAGTAGGGTATTTGGAGGGTTAGGTCTCCATTTCATGAAGGTAGTTGTCAGGCTATCCAGACCCTGATAATAGACTTCTAAAGCAATGGAATCATCTATTGCATAGGGGCTTTGCAACCTAGTAAATTAATAATGGAATCTGTTATTAAAAGACCCTATAGGTTCATTGACTTCTCTCTTAACTTTAGTAAACTGCAAATAGAGCTCATTAGCACTAATAGGAATTTTGAACTTTTGTAGAAATGCAGTCTTCAGTTCACTCCAATTATGAATAGATCTAGCAGGAAAATTATTATACCAATAGAATGCATCTTCTCCTAGGGAATAAGGAAAGATTCTACATTCAACATCCTCATGGTTAATCCCCCTATCCCTAAGATAGGTCTGAAAAATCATGATATGTTCTTTTGCGGTCCTATTGGGATCACTAAGATGGAATTTAGAGAAAAAATGCTTAGCCAAGAAATCCATTGGTGGAGGTGGAGGTGGTAAAGGCTAATTTATGAATGGTGGAGGTTGTTGGATGAGAATGGCTTCAAAATCAGATGAAGATGAACCAGATAAACATGAAGATAAAGGAGATGATGAAGGTGGCTGAGTGGATGATGATTCTCCTCCTCTTCTGGTCCTTCTTGACCTAGTAGGAGCTTGCAACTCTTGAAAATATTCTTCTCCTAAACTAGATCTGGTTCTTCTTAGGAATCCTTCAGGAGAATGGTAGACAAAAATTGACCCAGCTTGCTTATTCAGGCCCTCCTTCTAGTGCCAATCTATTGATGGTGTTTTATGCATAGCAAGAACTCAAACAAGATACAAGTATCCTATTTCTCTTGAAAGGTAAATCTCTATTAGCAAGCCTCAAGAGATAACCCCAAGGTCTCTAATGTTAGGTCTTAACAATGCATAACCAACTCATATAATATGTGAAAATGGTGGTAATCACAAAGGGACCTTACAAACAAATGTTGGATCTTAGAACTTATCATATTTTGCAATATAGTGATACTTCAAATCCTAAATCTAACCTAGATAATAAAAGAAATAGCAAAAGATAAGGGTTTAAGAGACATTCCTAAGACTAAAACTACTCTTAAGACCAACAATGCAAATGATGAAATACTTGAAATGGACTAATCCCCCCAAAACTAATTCCTACTTAACCCAAATTTCATCTGTAATCTTACATAAATAGTGCAATCTTCTAAGGCATTAAATATTTTTAGATCATAAACATTCATTCAAACCAACCCTATTGCAATTAAAATGAACAAACATTCACAATTGAACTAAACACAATGAATATGAGGTCCAAGATAACTTTATAAAGCAACTCACAATTAGCCAGTTACAAAAAGTATGGACCGGGGATTGCTACAAACACTTCAAGCATCAAACCATAAACACCATTGAATCATATATAATTCTAAATCTAACATATATCCAATATTTCTCAAGCAATCTCAAAAGATAGAACAACAAGAACCATGCAAGATAAATCAACACAAGAGAGATCACCACAACACAATGTCTTCAATTTTAATGAATCATCCAATAACAACAACAATTCCAGTGTTCTGTGTTACAACACCTCCTTCAAAATAAAAAATAACTCCTAGCACTAGATTTTTTTTGTATCACTTAACTCACTTCAATGTCTAATTCTCTAGCCCTTACAAATGAGGCAAAATTCCATAATTATAGATATCTCATGATATGTTGATCCAAATGGGGTTACAAAGAAGGTCGGCCAGAAAACAAGTTGGCCTAGAAAGTTACTAAAATAAAATATAATATTGCATTAAATGCTTGAGGCTCCTTTCCAAGTCAGCCTGGAATCTCCAATGCAACTCAAGCCAATGCATGTAGAGGATGAAGGAGGGATAATGGGAACCACAAATTTCAAAGTAATTATTCATTAGCTGGCCCCTTGTCTTTATGTCGACCCATTTTATATTGCACCATAAGGAAAATCCTCTCTAGGTCAGCCAAAGGTGGAGTAATCAACACTTTGAATCTTCTTTCAATAGATTTAATCTCCTCCCTTGATTCGTTAATGACCCCATCCCATTCCACCTTGAGATCTTGATATTTCTCCATGACTGCAATATAGGTGGATGCATCATCTAAATGGTGTGTTGCAATTGGACCATCATCAATTAGGGCATACACCTCATGCCACTGTTTCCTTAATCGCTCCAAGGTCAAATGTTTAGGTCCAAACTTTTTCCTCCCAATCATGATCTCAAAGAATGAAATACATTTGTTGTAAATATCTTTTAATGCATTTCCTACCTACTACCCTTGCTTATGAATTCTCTTCAGAACCTTATGCTTAATTTTCAATGACTCATACCACTCCTAGGGTTCTAAAACTTTTGAAGAAGGTAGGATTTCATCGTTCACCAAGTTCTCCTTTGTATAATCCATGGTGGTCCTTAGCTTTTGTAGGAGGAGGTCTGTATCTATTTTTCCTTTCCCCAACACATTCTACATCCACTCAAAGGATTTGTGTGCATGACCACAAGTGGACAATATTTCTTTAATCATACTATCTCCTCGGTGTCCTACTCCTTTCAGCCATTCATGGGAGGCTTGTGTGGATGCCTTCATCTTCTCAAGCTTAGTGAATGACTCCTTAGGAAGCAATCCCTCAGGGGAAACTCCTTCACTTCCCATAGCCTGTAGAGGCCTCATCAAATGTTGCACATATCTAAACACGTCACTTAATTGTTTATGCAACCTTTCCTTCTTCACTGTCTCTTTATCTAATCTCCTAAGGATGGCTTGGGAGGACTCTTGGAACAAATTTTTCACCTGATCTTTGCTTGTGGGCCCCAAGTTTAGTGCTTGAATCCTATATTCATAAGGAGTGATTTCACCTTTGTTCTTGTCTACTGCAAGGTTAGTAATATGAATGACCTTGTTATCTACCTCATCTCTGGTGATCCTAGAAATCGCCCTAGCCTTCTTCTTTGCTTTTCCCTTTCCAATGTTGGCCAAAAATTCATCCCAGTTTGGAGGAATATCATCCACAACCACCTGCTTAGTCCTCAACCTTTCACTGAGCAAAATAGGAGTAGAGACATTTGATTGTTGTTCATCTTTCCTTTCTTTTTCAAGTTGATTCATGGAGGATTCAACATCTAAGTTATGTACTAAGGGGACATCTTCACTTTTATCTTCCCCTTTATCTTCTTCCTTATTATCTTCTACATTTTGGTCTTCTTCTTGATCCAATGTCTCTATCACCAATTTAATTGGGGAGGGAGCTCTTTCACGTGCCTTTTCTCTTTCCATGGATTTCTCTTCTTCATCTCTAGTTGGTGAGTCTTCATAGGAAACCTAAGAAGACTGCAAGATATTACCAATTTCTACTGTTGCACTTGAAGGTCTCCATCCTTGAATTCCTCTATCTCTTCACTTTGATGGATATCGTCAGCAACAACCTCTATTAGTTCCTTTTCTTCATCATGTAACTCCTAAGTTGAAGGAGGGGTAGGAGTGTCCTTTTGTTCTGCAACAGAAAGAACTGTAGGAGCTCCCTCTTTCACCAAAAATTCTTTTGGAGATGGAGTTCTAGCTTTCCTATTATAAACTTGTGTCTTCTCCCCAAAACTCTCAACATCTATCAATTGTGGTCCTATGTCTTCATTTTGTCCCTTAGGCTGCCCACTTTTTTTCCCAAAAGTTCTGGCTACTCTTCTTCTTTTAGGCACAGGGACACTATCATTCTTCTTGTCTTCTTCATGCTCCTCCTCTTGAGTAGATTTCTTCCTCTTAGAGGAAATGTTCCTCTTCTTGGTGATACATTTCCTTTCCTTTTCTTCCTCAGCCTCTGTTTGAACACCCTTGATTTTAATCTTAAAAGGAGAACCCACCTTTTCTTTTCCTTTTGGATCCTGCTCATCTTCTTCAGAGGTGGATTGGGACTCTAGACTTCCCATCAGGTCATATGTGTACTGCTTCCCTTCATTTTCTAGCTCCCATATCTTATGTTTGAGCCACAATTTAGTATATTTAATAATAGGAGCATTGATTTGCTCCAATTTTGTCTTCTCTTCCTCCAACTAGTCAATTTCACCAATGGGCTTGTCTTTGATGGGCTCATAGTCATGGTTCTAAATTAGCTCCCCATCATTATCAACCTTGTCTGGGATGGCCTTAATGTTGTATAACCTAATTAAATTGGATGGAAACCTAGAGAATCTCTTCCTTCGGGCCTCAAACTAATCTTTACAATTGGCCCAACAATCTTCAATGTCATCTTTATGTATGAATTCTTTGCTAGCTCTCTTCTAGGCTCCACCTGTTCTATCAAATTTGGTCCTTTTAGAATGGAATGCCAAGCCAAGATTTCTCATCTCTTCTTCAAAGGAGCGTGTTGTAATAGAATAAGGGAAATCCTCATTGCCTCCTATCCTCAATCGAAACGCATTCCCAAAACCATTCTTATGCATCTCCTTCTTCAGAATGTCATCAAAGTCAGAGATTTTTCATGTAACCTCCCGAAGTATAATGTGGTCAGTTTGATACCTTGGTAGTTTGTATGGAGCCCTTTGACAATCATAAATCTTGATGTAGGAGGTGGGAAATTAGATGAACCATGCTCCAAACTTTTGGACAATTCCTTTCCAACATCAGAGATTCTCACATGTTCTGCTCCTTGAATTAATATTCTGATGTACATGGTGAATACAACATTCACCCTTCTATAACTGGAACTACCCAAAAGTAGTTGGGGATAGACCTCATAGGTGACATCTTGGCCAAATAACCCTTGTGTACTCAACCCCTTGTCTAGATGGAATCTTTCCAAGGCATAGACCAAGTGAGATGTCATTGTGAAGCTCTTGGTCTGCAATACATTACATAACTACTCATGGATCATGGCACTGATGATACCTAGCCAATGATAGTCTACATTTTGCTCCATTCTCACTATTATGTAGAACATCCAACTTTCAAATACTCCTGCAGTCTTCAAACTCACCACTCTGCTAAGGAGAGTGATTGCATCATAGTACTCTGACTTGAATTTTTCCCTAAACAACTGTTTCAGTAGCCTAGAGATATGTGCCTTGGGTTTCTCCAACCAAGAATTAATAACTTGCAAAGCCTTGTTTGTATCATCTGCATAGTACTTCTTGGCTATATCAAGATCAAAACACACCACATGAGATCTATTTGGCATATCAAATGTCTAGGCCACTGAATTAGGAGATAAATTTGCAAGTACTCTACCTTATGGACTAATTATTCTCTGTGTGTCTGGATCATAGTGTCTAGAACATTCCAAGACTATCTCGTAGAATTGTACTGTAGGAGGGAAGCTAGCAACATGAGCCAACCCAGAGCTCACCAATCTACTTTCTAATCAAGGAGGATCCTCTACTGCCATTCTCGCTTTGAACTCCTCATAATCCCATCTTCCAACATTTGTATTTGTCACTTCTGACCAAATGGAAGTTAGCTTGCTCTCAGGAACCTTTCTCTTGGTATCCAATTTAATTCTTTCAACTTTTGAGATAGAAGCTCCCTCATCAATAGGATCGATTAACTTGCCCTTAGCCTTTCTACTACTTGCCTTGCTTGATTCAGCTTGCACACAACAAAGATCACAATAAATATCCATTATAGCATGAGGGTCAGGGTTAGCTCATCACAAATAATATTTTCATCATTCAAATAAATCCAAACAATGATCAAAATCCCTTTGAAATATCATTAAAGCATACTTTCTTCAAAGTTTGGGATTTTCACTCCACAGAATTCAAGCCAGAATGGAATTTCAAGTAATTTTGTGTCATGCGAAATTTAGCGATGAAAGCTAAATAAGCATCCAAAAGTCTTTGAATCATCATCGTCATCTAAGAAAGAGCATGATACATATTTTAAACCACTCAAATCAATCATGTAATGCAAAATCATTAACTATAATTAGCTCATGCATTCCCACAATTCCTCATTTCTAAAAGGCTTACAGGGAATTCCATCGGGGATGGAAATCCATGAAACTAGCAAGACTTCGCACATTTCAGGAAAATGAAGGAGCAACAAAATCTCAGGAATATCCTAAGGTAGCAAAATTTCACAAAGTCAACATGGTTCTCGTGTTTATGCACATTTTCAGGAAAACAATGAGGTGATGGAAATCTGGGGAATTCCCAAGGTAATAGAAATCCGCGATATATTCAAAATCTTTAAATCTTTGACTTTGTCAAGATTTCACCAAAATTGATCGAATGATCATGAATTTGGGGAAATAATCTCAAATTTCATTTGTCTCAAATCTTTCATAGATGGATCTAGATCTGGGATTTTCCCAAAGACAATTTGACTAACATTGGCAATGAATTTGAAATTGAAACCCTAGGGTTTCGCCATGAATGCACAGTTTCAATCCCAATACATCTCTTACTCAACTAACCAAGATAAATCCCTCTAAAATCTTCAAAGCAAAGTTTTCATTGAGTGCAAATGAAAATCAACAACCCAAATCTACCCAGGACATCTATTCTATTAAATGCAAGGGATCCAAAATTGAAACCCTAGGTCGAATCAAAATCACACACAAGATCTAATTCAGGGGAAGAAAATCTAGCAATGGATGGCGCAATCAAATCATCAAATTAGTAAGGATGGTCATACCAATTTCAAAGGAGGCACTAAAAGAACAAGGGGGTAACCCTAGTTTAATTACAGACCCTCAACACAATGAAATCCAAATTCAAAGCACATTCAAAACACCATAGAGCCATTGATACTCATCAGTTGAAAGTAAAGGCACCGTAAACATACCACAGATGAAGAGCATATTGTGAAGATAGCGACTGGCAAGAATCTTTGAACTCAAGCAAATGCAAATGGTACCAGAAAGACATCACTAAATCAAGCGATCCAAAGCTCAATCGCAAGACTCACATGCAACACTCAAAGGTTAAGCTTTTCCAATTCCAAAGCAAGACAAATGACATAGATTCACAATGTAAAACTCTCTTAAACTTCTTTAAACACAATCTGAAAGTTCTTATGAAAGTATAAATGCAGTGAAAACACAACCCAAAACAAGTTTCAGGAATCTAAGGGCGTGAAGGAGTGTTGAGGATTTGAAGACCTAAAGGATTTTGAGAAATTTTGAAAGACACATAATTCCGTGAAGAACCAAAATCCTTGAAGCATGATGTATAGTAGTCCCCATCAGGTTTCCAAGGCATGGATGGAAATTGGGGAATTCCGCCCAGAGGGGAAATTCCCAAAACTAGAGGAAAACCCAGAAAACACTTGGAAGCTTAAGATTTTCAAAGAATTACTTCACAGGGTCATTTGCACAAGCAAGATAATCATTCAAGCACATCTCAAAGCAACCAAATTTTCCATAATCAAATCATCAAAATCATCCAAGGCCAAAGCAAGAGAGTGTCCCTGCTTTTAGTGGGGCGTGTGTGCAAAATTGCACAATAAGGTCTTGATTGTACTATTGAGCAATTTGTCTTAGGTCCACAATTATGCTAACACCCTAAATCTTCCTTTGATAAAAACCTTGATGATCTGAAAGCTACCTCATCTAAATGGTTCTTGCTCTCTCACATTCATCAATTTTCTCCCCTATCTAATGTGGCATCAGATAAAGGAGAATAGGTGGATGAAAAGTGAGTGGCATCCAATGAACTCATTGACTGATACCGATTTCCATGTAATGACGTGCCCTCTAAAGCATATCAATGAAATTATGTATGGACTGTGGCTCTTTCTTCTACAATTTAGGTGTCAAATTTTTCCATCTATATTAAACATACTTAAAACATTGTTGTCCTACCCCCACAGCTAACATTTTCATTCTGTCATGGGTAGAAGACAAAGCTATGTCACACTTTCATCCAACTTATTAGCACAACTAAATTTAAGTATTTCTAAATAAAAAATAAATTTTCTTCAAACATATGATCTAGTAAGATTCATTCTAGCTAAGTTATATGTGTCCACAAATTTTCCAACTAAAATTGTTAAATAAATGCATAGGTAGCACCACTTTGAAGCCAATTTACTAAAAATAATAAATTATTTGAAAAACTTGATGTTTCGACAAATCCTACTCATGTAAATAATATTTTTTTAAAATATAAAAATACCCTTTTGTAGATCCATAAGTGTAGTTTTCAAAAATATATGTATTTAAAAATTTTAACTATTATTTATATTTTATATTTTATTTTTACTAAAAGTAGGTTATCAACACAAAAATATTGGGTTAATTACCATGTCAAGAAAATTAATTTAAATCTTATTAAAAAAAATTGGAAAAAATATGATGCACTAGATAAAAGAATCTATATCCAGATGGTATAATTTGTTTTCTATTTTAGATAAATAATCAATATAAAAGTTGACATCGAATGGAAATAATTGTGTTTCAGTACATGCACAATTTTATATTCATTTAAAAATATATTTATCATAATTGAAAAAAAAAAATCCATGCACTAAAGTTTAAAGTTATAAATAAACACAAAAATTTTAAAGGAAAAATAATAAAATATACTATATAAAGATTGACATCTCATGTTCATTTTTTAGCATTTTTTCAGCAACAAAATTGTAATGTAAATTTATAAAAAACTATATTCAAATAATTTTTAATTTTTTCAAAAAAATAGAAATATTAAATATAGTATAAAATACACATTTTATTAGTTTACATCATTTCAAAATTCAAAACATCTATACCACTTTTTAGTGATTCAAGTTTAAAAGTTGGATCAGTGTTAGTTGTTTCCTTTATAAAGTGTGACACAACTTTATGCTTTTACCCTCATAGTCTTCCTCTCTAAGCTTCATGATTTTCTTACCTACTCCCTTATGTGTAAGAAGTCTCATCGATTCATCAATTATTTTATATGGATCCTTAGCTTCTCTTCTAATTGGAAGTGCAATACATTTTTCTTTCTCTTCATATTCCTCCATAATATCACCCCTAAGATGTTCATTCATGTAATAAGAGGCAACTGCCCTGATCTGAAGATCCCCTAGAAAGATTAAACGGTTCAATTCTATTGGAAAAACAAGGACATACAATTGAGAGTGGGGGGTGAATCAGTTGTCACAAAAATTAAAACTTTTCTTACTTATCTTAACTTTAATCTCAGATCTGATGAATAAGCAATTAACACATCAAAGAGACAAACAACACCAAGATTTTTTTATGTGGAAACCCTGTTAGGGGAAAAACCACAGTGGATGTTAGTCCACAATGTATACTCTACTAAAAGTATAATGAAAAATAATAAGGGGAATGCACATGTATTCAGGCACATTGGGTATAGCTCACTACTCAAATACAAAGGGGCTCACTGCCTAGTAGAATAGGATTAAAAATCCAAAGGGTATGAACTGAGAAAATAGCTTCTACAGAAGCCGAATTACAGTTCCAATTAAGCTCAACACTTCTTCACACTTTGCACAATTTCCTTCACACTCTGCTCTACAACCGAAAGATATTTGCACATACACACAAGAGTGCCTTCTCTTCTCCCCTACACCAATGAAACAATCACTCTTATATATCCGCTACATGAGATTTCATCACATCTTAATTGACCAAGAAAAATAAAATATATTTACAATGTCGGCCCAAATTTTCAATTAATTTTTTAATACGCATCCATCAAGGTCAACCACAACATAGTGGAGACCCAAATTGATATCTCCAACACAACAATACTTCAATTAATTATTCCTTGATGATCCACAAGATGCTACCATCATCATGTCAGCCAAGAACATCAAAAACCAAACATACGGAAAAAAATATTTGAAAATGAGTACACCGATCAATGTGGACATACCACAGAGATAAAGCACAATCTAGAAGCATCCAAGAATACCAAGAAACAATAGAGAAGAATCTACAACAACTGAAATCAATAGAATTACACAATCTTCATTCAGGAACACTAACAAAGACCAAAAAAACATTGTCAAACTACAAC
Organism: Sequoia sempervirens; assembly: GCA_007258455.2. Classification (NCBI taxonomy): domain Eukaryota; kingdom Viridiplantae; phylum Streptophyta; class Pinopsida; order Cupressales; family Cupressaceae; genus Sequoia; species Sequoia sempervirens. The sequence continues at coordinate 37,454 of VDFB02032881.1, forward strand.
ATACTCAAAACTTCACGAGGACCTCTGAAACTTCCAGTAGATGATCTAGATATACTCAACAATAAGCCCTTTGATCCACACCAACTGATCTTCAATGTAGAGAGAAAAGCACGTTCATGATCTGCATAGTTCCACTAGGAACCTAGAACACTTTCTTTTACAATTTTCTCAATATCCTCAACATATACAGCCACTTATACAAACAAATGCTAATAGTGTTGACATCAATGACAACCACATATCAGCAACACATCTGCAACATCCAACAATCTCCCCCTTTGGCATTGATGGCAACACATGTTGTGAAAAATACCATCAACCCAATACACTAACTTCTATTGTACTTCTTGAAAGGATTTTTCACATTACACTTCTCCCACTTTGACATCAATGGAAAAGGTAATAGCGACCTTTCCATATACATGCTTTGAACCACATATCTGCACATTTAACTACTCCCCCTAAGTAGCAACCACATAAACATCAATCCAAATCAGAATATAGCAATGAATTTCACAGATTGATGCAAGAAAATGCATCTTTTAGTTTTTATTAGGAGGGGTGATTACCCCTATCATACTTCTAAGATACTCAAAAGTATCCTTCAGAAATGGATTAGTAAATATATTTGCAATCTATTCTTCAGTAGGCACATACTCTAGTTTGAATTCTTTCTCATTCACTTTCTCCCTCAAGAAATGAAACTTAATTGATATATGTTTAGTCATAGAGTGTAGCACTAGATTCCTTGAGATATTTATTACACTTGACTTGTCATATTGAATAGCAATAGGCTCTTAATATGTCACCCTGATATCTCTCAGCATCTGTTTCATCCACATCACTTGAGTACAATTATTGACAGCAACAATGTATTCTACTTCAGTAGTAGATAGATAAATTGACTTTTTATTTTTACTTAACTAGGATACCAACTTCTTCCCTAGGAAGAAAGCACCACCACTAGTACTTTTCTTGCCATCTACATCACTAGCCCAATCCGCATCAGTATATGCACATAAAGTGATATCATCCTTTGGATACCAAAGTCCAAAGTCAACTGTTCCTTTCAGATATCTAAAAATTCTCTTGACAGCAGTTACATGTGATTCTTTTGGATCAACCTGAAATCTTGCAACCATACACACAACATTCATAATGTATGTTCTAGTTTGAGTCAAGTAGAGCAATCCATCGATCATTGACCTATATCTGGTTTGATTTTCCTTAGGAGAGCCATCATTTTGTGTCAACTTACATCTAGTCACCATGGGGGTACCAATAGGTTTGGAGTCATCCATCCCAAATTTCTTTAGCAATTCTTTCACATATTTGGATTGAGATAAGAAGATCCCTTTGTCGAACTGTGTAACTTGTAATCCCAGAATGAACTTCATTTCTCCAATCATACTCATCTCAAATTCACTCTCCATTTCATCAGCAAACTTCATACATAGATTACCATCTCCTCCAAAAATGATATCAACAAAAAATTCTATAATTAACTCTTTTATCATTATCTAATTTGAAGTATAAGTTGCTATCAATAGTACCTTTAGTGAATCCAAATGTCAGCAAATATTTGTCCAATCTAGCATACCAGGTTCTGAGGGCTTGCTTAAGTCCATACAGAGATTTCTTCAACTTGCAAATCATATCTCCCTTATCTATTAGTTGAAATACATCTAGCTATTCAATGTACACTTCTAGTTCTCCATTCAGAAATGGAGACTTTACATCCATTTGATAGACTTTATAGTCCTTGTGTGCAGCACAAGCAAGAAATAATCTAACAGCTTCAATCCTAGTGACAAGGGAAAAGGTTTCTTCAAAATAAACACCTTCCATTTGAGAATACCCTTTACATACCAATCTTGCTTTATTCTAGGACAATTCACCTTCTTCATTCAGCTTGTTTCTAAATACCCATTTTGTACCAATCACATTTTTTTCTTTAGGTCTCAGAACCAGTAGCCATGTGCCATTCTTTTCAATCTGTGTTAGTTCTTCCTTCATAGCTTCCAACTAGTGTTCATCTTTATAGGATTTAGAGACATTTTTAGGTTCAATCTTGGAGATCAAACAGTATTCTTCTATAATTTTTCTTCTAGTTTACACTCCTTTATTTTTATCTCCTATGATTTTATTTTTAGAATGATTTGGTTTTACATACCTTAGAGTTTTGGAACACTCTTGAGCTTCAGATTCTTCTGATCTTTCTTTTATGCTTGCACTTGTCTGAGCCTCCTAGCTGACTTGATTTACTAGAACAAATTGAGGTTGCTTCACTAGAACAACTGGAACATATGGAACATATGGCACAATTTGAAGTTGATTATGTGTCTAAAAATTCTTACCTTGGCTTGTAATTTCTTCATTTGAATCATAACTTCAATGTCTAGATGATTTAACAAAGTCCTCATCAACTCTGACATTTGCACTTTCAACCATCTTTCTCAATCTTTTGTTGTAGCAACGATAGGCCTTGCTTTTAGTGGAGTAACCTCGGAAGATTCCTTCATCACTTCTTGCATCAAATTTGTCTATATCATCATCTCTCCTGATATAACACTTGCTTCCAAAGATCTTAAAATACTTAACAATAGGTTTGTAACCAAAGCATAGCTCATAAAGAGTCTTACCAGAATTAACATTAACATTTACCCTGCTCAAGGTATACACAGTAGTGCTTACCACTTCACTCCAATACATCTGAGATACATTTCCTTCCATCATCATCATTTTGGTAGCATCCAGAATTGTTCTATTCTTTCTTTCTACAACTCCATTCTATTGAGGGGTTTGGGGAGTAGATATTTGTCTTTTAATTCCATGCTCTTCACAATTAGAGTTGAATTCCTTGGAAATGAACTCACCATCTCTATCAGATCTCAGGCACTTCATTTTCAGACCTTTCTCATTATCTTCCATAGCCTTGAAACTTTTGAACTTCTCCAATGCTTCACATTTTTTTCTTAAAATGGAAATCCAAATCATTCTAGAGTAATCATTAATAACTAGCATGAAATACCTTTCTCCATGAATACTTATGACTCTAGAGGGACCATGAAGGTCAATATGTAGAAGCTCCAGCAAATTATTTGAATGAAACTATTTTCTTCAAAAAGAGACTCTAGTTTGTTTACCCATCTGACATTCCTTGTAGATTATATTAGCATGCTTTACTAACCTAGGCAAATCTCTTACTACTTGAGTAGAACTTATCTTGATAATGTTATCAAAGTTAACATGACACAACCTCCTATTCCACAACCATATTTCATCTACTTGAGCAATTAAACAACTTCCACTAGCAGTATTCAGATGAAAAATGTCACCTTTTGTTTGTTTTCCTATTTCAATCATATTCCCAAAACTCCCACGTATCTTGCATCTTCCATCTTTGAATTGAAGATCATATCCCTTGTGAACCATCTGTCCAACACTCAACAAGTTGTGCTTCAGGCCTTCAACATAGAGGACATCATTAGTGTTGTCCTTACCACCAAGACAAATAGATCCTCTACCATGAATCACACCAGCATTGTTATCTCCAAATCTTACAACCCCACCGTCATACTTCTCTAGACTCACACATTTTCTTTTATCACTGGTCATATAATGCGAGCATCCAATGTCAATGACCCACTCATATTTTTCTTCAAATTGAGTTGCAAGAGATTTTTCATCTTTAGTAGATTCAGTGGCCATGGGATTATCTTCAATGGTAGCAATGAAAGCCCATTCATCTTCTTTTCCATTATCTTTATTAGACTCATCATCAGTCACTACTTCTGCATAAAAGTAGCATATTTTTTGGAATCTAGACATTTTAGGCTTAGATATAGGAACTCTTTTAGGACATCTTGATGCAAAATGACCTATTTTACTACATGAAAAACATTTAATAGGAAATACATCTTCATACTTACCTTTTCCTCTCCCGTCTTGCTTTGCAATCAATGCTTCCAATTCTTCTACCTCTCTTTCTTTATCTTCAAGTTGTTTCAGTTCTTCATCATACTTGGATATCTTTTTGGAACTCTCTCCCAGACTATATCCTTGTTTGCTACTTCCGGATATAGTAGCCTTGCATGCAGATTTAGTCTTCGGCATAGATTCACCAAATTCACTTATTTCAAAAGCAACAAGCTTCCCAATCAGTGTGTCTCTAGTCATCTTGTTTACTAATATGAACTCTTCAATAGCATGAACCTTCATTTTGTAGGAGGGAGGCAAGGATCTGAGTACTTTAGCCACAATTTCATCTTCATCCACAAAACCACCAACACATTTAATACCCATCACTATTTCATTTACTCTCTGCATAAAAGAGGTGATATTTTCATCTTCACCCATCTTCAAATTCTCATACTTTCCTTTCAAGCTCTATAGCTTAGCCATCTTCACCTGTGCATCTCCTTCATACAAAGTTTTTAGTTTCATCCAAATCTCATGCGCTATCTGTAGACCCATCACATTAGCCATCTCTGAATATGTCAGAGCACTCACCAAAGCTTCAATAGCCCTAGTATTACTTTCAACATCTTTGATCTCATCAGTAGAAGCAGGACCATTCTCAGGAATAGTGTATGGATCTTTTGTAATCTTCCAGTAAGCATCACCAATGCACTTTAGATGACATTGCATCTAGACTTTACACATTGAATAGTTAGTGCCATCAAATCTAGGACTGTCCTTCTTGAATGTTGCCATCTCAGATCACCTCAAGCTTTTAGACTTCTTTAGAGGAACCTTCTCTAATACTAATTTTTGGAAAAACAAGGACAAACAACTAAGAGGGGGGTGAATTAGTTGTCACAGAAATTAAAAATTTTCTTACTTATCTTAACTTTAATCTCAGATCTAATGAATAAGCAATAAACCACAAGCAATTAACACATCAGAGAGACAAAGAATACCAATATTTTTTTACATGGAAACCCTATTAGGTGAAAAACCACAGTGGATGTTAGTCCATAATGTATAATCTGCTAAAAGTATAATGAAAAATAATAAGGGGAACACAAAATGCATTCAAGCACACTGTTTAGAGCTCATTGCTCAAATACAAAAGGTGCTCACTTCCCAATAGAATAGGATTAAAAATCCAAAGGGTATTAACTGAGAAAATAGCTTCTACACAAGCCTGATTACAATTCCAATTAAGCTCAACACTTCTTCACACTTTGCACAATTTCCTTCACACTTTGCTCTGCAATCAAAAGATATTCGCACATACACACAGGAGCACCTTCTCTTCTCCCCTACACCAATGAAACAATCACTCTTATATATCTGCTACATGAGATTTCATCACATCTTAGTCGACCAAGAAAAATAAAATATATTTGCAATGTCGTCCCAAATTTTTAATTAAATTTTTAATGTGTATCCATCAAGGTTGGCCACAACATAGTCGAGACCCAAATTAATATCTCCAACACAACAATACTTCAATTAATTCCTCCTCAATGATCCACAACACACTACCAGCATCATGTTGGCCAAGAACATGAAAAATAAAACATACAGAAAAAAAATCCTTGACAACGAGTACACTGATCAATGTGGGCATACCATAGAGATAGAGCACAATACAAAAGCATCCAAGAATAAGAAGAAACAATAGAGAAGCATCCACAACAACTGAGATCAACATAATCACACAATCTTCATTCAGGCACACTGATAGAGACCATAGAAACACTGCCAGACCACAACATACTCAAAACTTTTGGTAGATGATCTAGATATACTCAACAATAATCCCTTTGATCCACACCAACTGATCTTCAATGTAGAGAACAAAACACCTTCATGATCTGCACAGTTCCACTAGGAACTTGGAACACTTTCTTTTACAATTTTCTCAATATCCTCAATATATACAGCCTCTGATACACCAAATTCTAATAGTGTTGACATCAATGACAACCACATATCAGCAACACATCCACAACATCCAACAATTTTTGTTTCATCAGGTATCACATAGTTGTGCAAATAAAATTTATACATTTGATCCTAGTCTTCGAGTGTAGAAGCAGCAAAAACTCCAAGAAACTCAAAGGTTTGATTCATGCCAATTGAATGCTTGGTAACTAATCTACTGAACTGAAAACATAAAAACCTTTCTTCTAGAAACAGTGCATAGGTTATCAGTGGAGGCCTACACCTTACTATTTGTGCAACCTTATTTGCTATCTCCTCCAACCAAACTACTATTTTATTCAATTCCATATCCTTCTTTTCTAATTCTTATTCATATTTTTCCTTTTCCTTTCTCCACTTTTCCTTCTCCTTTACAAACTTATTAGTTATTTTTCACAATTGGTATCCAAGTGAGCAGGTTGTATGATAATCAGGATTTTTAAGAGCAGGAGTTCTCTCATTTGGTACTTCCAATTCTTTATCCCCTATCTAAGTAACAGCCAACTATGCTAGCACATCTGGTTTAGTGCCATGACCATATAGCTACAGTTTCTCCTCCATCTCCTTCATTTTTACCTCTCTTTCTTTATCCTTCTACTCATAATTATGTACCAATTCCTCCAGGTGTTTAATTATGTCCAATGCCTCCTAGAGTTCCTTTCTTTCATCCTTGTCTTTAATGTAAACTTCCTCTACACTCTTAAACTACTCATTACTCTCTTCATAATCTCCAGGAATGGGGAAGGTTTATGTACATAATTTCTTGGCATAAAATATTTTTTCTCATTCAAAATCAAAAGTGTTCTCTACATACCTTCTCTTTTTCACTGGTATATTCTCATTTCTAGGAGCATTCCCCTCCAATTCAAAGTTAGTTTCTATATGCATGACATTTCCCTTAGGTTGTTCTTCTACATTTTATTTTGTAGCACTTTGTTTCATGAGCCTACTAGAGCACCTACTTGTTACTACTAATTCCTCAAATTTCCTCTTTTCCTTTTTAACACTCTTTTTCCTTTTATGAACATCCTCCTTTTTCTGCTTTTGGGTATCCCTCTGTTTCTTTGAAATATCTTCTTTTGTTTTTGAGGCTGTAGTGGAGGTAGATACATAGCTTCTTTGGCCCTTTTTTTTGACTTAGAGGAAGAAGGTAATTCCTCATTTATGAATAGCCTAGACTTCAACTCTATAGGTTCTTCATACTCACCTTGGCTATGGGTAGGTGAGGCCACAAGTGAAACATGAGGATTTTCCTCTTCAAGCTCATTTTGGGGCTCATTTTTGTTTTATGTATCCTCAGGGACTACAGGTGCATCTAGAAAACTATTAATGTTTATGCATTCCTTAGCCCTAAAATCCTCCCACCTCACTTGTGGGTATTGAATTCTTATACTTTTTTTTATCAACAAGGTAACTAAGCAGTGATGAGAGAGGGAAGTGTCACTTTTCCTTTTTTGGTATTCTAATGCCATTCATTTCAACAAGTTATAAAGGAAATTTGATACATTTACTACCCTGTTATGCTTGAGATGAAATAACAATTTGAAATGGATCATATACAAAAGGGTTTGTCTACCATCACAGGTAATGTATATAATAATATAAGAGGCACATCTTTCCCACAACTAGTGGAGAGAAAGTATTTTCGTACCTTGTAATGAGGAATCCAATTCCTCTCCTCTTATGCAAAATTCTTCCTGACCTATAATTGCATCAAACCGTGCTAGAAATTTTGCTCTTGTCCTTGGTAGTCCTATAACCTGTGCAATGGTAGTTTCAGATGCATCTAAAAAAAATCCCTTTACCATGGCTTCATCATAAATTGAAGAGTTTTTGTAAATCTTCTTGTTAAGTCATCACTAATTCTGTTAATTTCATAAAGTAGTTGACCCATCCAACCCTTGTGAAGATAGGTAGGACTGTTGCGTCCTCCAAAATTTGTTGGTGAGCCACTAGCTCTCTTCTTATAACATCTCCTCCCATCCTTGCTTTCTTCTTTGCTCAATATACCAAATTTAGCTCTAAAAATTCAATTCAATCTTCCCATCCCTTTCAAACTACTCTACCACTTCAAAACCTCTGTTTCCTCTTATATCTTTACTACTATACCATACTACAACTGCAAATTCCCTTTTAAATTCAGCTTTAGTCTAAACTAAGTTGAAGTTCTCATATGCTCTCAACGTTTAGAGTTTTAGCAATTTTGAAAATGTCAGCCAAAATAGTGTCAAAAATAAAACATAACTAAGGGTTTTGCATGTCATAGTATTCATTAAATTTGATTTTGGGTGGCAGATTCAAAAGGACTAGCGAAAAAACCGAGTAAGGAATACCCTCCCCCCAACTTAATTTGTGAAGTGACCTCACTTCATGTTGATGATTTGGAGATGGCATAAATTCATGATGATGCAAATTAAAGATATAATATTTCACATGCATGGATTTAAATGAAAAAGTATAAGAAATTTTAAAGAAAACTAGATTAATCATAACAACATACCTTAAGTAATTCCTTGTAAAAATAACTATCTTTCACGTGTGGAAACTAAAAGAATATATTTATTTGTTGATTTGATTTGATTTGACACATAATAATTGCAAGATAATTAATACTGGGTGGTGAGTGGACATGATGGGACAAAAATGATGAGTATGAGCTAGTCATGATGGATATGATACGTGAATGTATTGGAAATGAATGTGAATGGACTTGTAGTAAATATGGCGTGAAATGAGTTGAATATTCTTCGAAGCTTCCAGACATTGCTACAAGCACCACAATGCCATGTCCCATTTTGAACATTGATAATGCTATAGGTCCCCTCGGCATCAAGACCCTGTGAATATTGATAACAGGTCCCTCTTAAGATATGTTTAACTTTATTATAATGTGTAGTGCATGCTTGTGAGAAAAAAAATGAAAATTTAGTGCCAAGGAAGCTTAGCGACTGACCTGTGTAACTCAATCTCTAAGCCACTAGAATTGTTTGGTATTTCTAGTATTACTGAAGTAGGAATCTATGTATCATATTTTGTATCAGGTTCACTGAGAACACCATATTGGTCAATCAAGGAAAATATGAAGTCATCCTTCTGTAATGGTTTCTTGTATAACTTCAGTCTATGGCCATTAACAAGAAGGGAAAATTGGACTACATCAATAGTGTGTGATT
>VDFB02032882.1:0-71844 GCA_007258455.2 Sequoia sempervirens
AATCCATGACATATCCTAGTGTGGGAAACTATGGTAACTTATATTAGTAGTGGTATGCTCCTCCTTGGGTGAATGGTCATTAGGAAGTTGACCTTGTGCATGGTAGGTTGACATAATTGTTTACTCTCTCTCCATGAGTCATATAATCCACTTGGATGGGGTGGATAAAGACTTATATCCACTTGGTTTGGATCATATTGCACCCTCTTTCCAACCATAGATAAGAAATAGCTAAGGAAACAACCTAATCCAAGAGAACAATAAGGTATGTTTTCATTTAGTATTAGTATTTAATCTTCATTGAACATATTGTCATAATTAGATTGGTATTGTGTGGATGACCCTTAAAGTTATACATGAATTAATGATATCTTATATTTTTGGTTAGATGTTGGAATTATATCAGAATTGGTGTTAGTTTTACTCATATTGAATTACTATGGTTTTGAATGTCACTTATATATAAAGAAAAAAATTGTGTAGTATTTCAGGTCAAGTTGTAGATGTTATTACAAATCCTTTATTAGAGGGACCAAAGGAAATACTTTTGTTTTAAGGTTATTTGATGCCATCATCTTGTTGCTCACAATTTTTTTATAACAAGTTTGGGTTTCAAAACAAGGGTTGGACAGTCAAACAGAGTCACCATGACATAAATTTATAAAAATTAAAAGGCTCTCAAGGTACTCTACTTGGTGAAAGGAGGCTATTTCCCATCACTCATTGGTTTTCTATTCATTGTTTTTAAAGCTAAACAACCTAGAGCAAGAGGAAAATAAAAAGAGAAAGTATTCAAGAAGTTGAGAAAAGGATATCTAGTGAGTTGGGATTGAAGGGTGAGGAAGGTTCCTAGGATGTCATTGGGAAAAATCAAGATGAGGTAAATTAATCTCTATTTACAAGGGAAAAGAAGTTAGAAAGTTCATAATGAATAGAGAGAGCAAGATTAATCTTTTAGCTATTTCTTATTCTAAATTGAAAGAATGAACATGACAAGGAATCCAAAGTTATATTATTTTTTCTTGGAAGAATATTTTAGTTTAAAGCTTGGGACCAATAGTGAGATAAGAGCTAAAGAGGCCAAAAATTGAATGGATGATGTTAAGACTTTCAAATAAAAGAAAGAAAGAAAGCTTCAATTAAAGTATTGCTGAAGTTGTATCTAAAATAAACAAAAAAATGTTTTTGTATTGTTTCCGAGTTGCTAGTTGATTTTTTTTTTTTTTAGTGTTTCTTAAGAGCTTTTGGTTGTATGAGAATATTTGGTTGAATAATTTATTTAACTTTAAATTTCAAAAGTGTGGATTCTTTGAATCCTCACTACTTTATAAAAAATAAAATTAATATATGAATATAGATAGCTAAAAGAATTGTAATTTAATGGCAAAGTTATAAATTCTTAAAATGACATCTTATTATCATTGTGAGTGTTGAATACGATATTATTGGTTGAATGTGATATCACTTCAAATGAAAAATAAAATTAATATATAAATATACATAACTAAAAGAATTAAATTCTCAAAATGAGTTCAATGTGTTATCATGTTGAATGTGATATCACTAGTTGAATGTGATATCACTGCAAGTGAAAGAAATATCCCTTCATTATAAACTCTTTTTTATCAACTATGACCACCACTATTTTCTTTATAATATTGCAATGATTGCATTCTCCATTATCATATCTATGACAGAAAAATGCATATACATCATAGGTGAGAGTAAGTTTCCAAATTGAAGTATTATGCCACGATATAGGTGATAAACAATATCAATTGAACAGGCATAATAAAATAATAGAATTTAAGTAATACAAGAAAAATTTCAACAAAATCTCAACAAATTCAAAAGAAAACAATTTTTGAAAAGTTTAGCTGAAAAAAACCATCAAAATTTTACTTTTGTACCCAATAATTTAAAGAAGTAGAGTTAAGAAGTATTGAGCCAACTCAATTCTTTTCACAATGATCCAATGCCACTTCTATGCCTTGTTAAAAATAAATAAAAAATAGAAATAAAAGGAATGTAGTATATGAATGGAGATAATTAAAATCTTATTGAGACTATGCCAAAACCAAAATTTGGAAATCGAGACAAATATTGTAATAAACAAACTACCGTGGTGAGAAGAACAAGGTTTATAGTTTAAAAATATTTAGCAATAAAATGTAAAAATATTTGATATGTTTAAAAAGTAATATCTTTCATTTCTAAAATATATAGAAAAATTATTTTTTTAGATTTATATTAATATTAGAGTTTTATTAGGTTAGTTGATAAGTGTAATAAATTTGTGTAAGAGAAAATAGTATTTTTTTCCTTAAACTTTATTTTATTTTGGGTCAATGATTTTAAGACATTTTTAATATATTATTGGATTTTTTTAGTGTATTCATTGGCTTAAGACTAATATAACACTATTTTATGTTTTGTTTCTTTACTTATAACATCTCTAATCTAATGTCTACTAGCTTGTTTATCCTAGACAAGGTCACATTAGCAATTCTATCTCTTGAACAAAAGCAGAGCTATGATCATATCCCCGTCTTTCAAATTTTAAATTATTTGCACTTTATGGCCCACAATGCTAAATAGTGTCATTTCTTGATGGAATGAACACCAAAAAGTTAGATTTGCATGTCTAGGACATGTATTTAAAATAATCATCCTTAGGTCATTATGATGATAACATAGGAATCAATCAAGAGAGAATTTCAAGAAAAAATTGTACATATATCCCTAACACTTTTGCAAGTCTAGTGTATTGATCTCTTTGTGAAAACCAACATCCAAACTATCTATTTTACTTCCACTATTAACTTAGTCTCAAGGATTGATGTAGGTGCAAGGAAGTGTTGAACTTCAACCCTTGCATAGAAATTCCTACAATGCTCTTTAGCACCACCACTATTTTCCTTGTCATGTAGATATCATCAAATAAACAAGTATGATAGGTACAAAAGATAATTATATTAAGAACAAAATCACAAAATTTAGGACATGTTCACACCCTTGGACAAGATTGTTGCTGCAATTCTATCCTAGACACTCAAACTCTTTGATTGTGGTCATCTTCTAGTCTTCTGATCAACAACTTAATTCCAAACCTACATTTGCAAGTCTTTGCCATATTGTCATCTACATCAAAGGCCATTTTCCACTAGTTCAAAGTATGCAAATCTAACCATATCATTTTTTTATCTCAACATACGTTAATTTCAATGTCAATTATCTTTCCTTCGTCAATTAACTAGAATCAACACAAATAAATATCTACAGAGTTTTAGATCATATTCAATATATTATCCTTTTCTAAGGGTTATCGAGAGACCAAATTGTCCATCTATAGGAATTACAACTCCTATGATCTAATCAATAGTCTAGACATACCACTCCAACTACGGTAATATCACTACAAGACATGTTATAATGCTTGATATATTATCATAGGGATTTTAATTTGTGTCTTCATTGTAAGAATATATTGGCTTAACCATTTGAGCAACACCCCTTTGACTGTAGGGTGTGTTTATTATCCCTACATTATTATTATATTAGGTTAATTGATATGTGTAATTGTAGGTAAACAAAGAACACCCTATAAGTAATAAAATTCTTTATTTAAATGAATTAATCAAGACAATAAATGATAAAAGTGTTAAGAGTATTTCTTAGTTGCAAGTCAATTTAGTGTTGTTGATCATGGATATTTTTCTATATAGCACAATCAATGATCAAATACATAATTTATAATTATATCTATACATATTAGACTACAAAAAATTTATTCTAAAAATTTGAGCTTTCTTAGGATGATGCTATACCCACAATTTAGTCTCTACACACTTATTCTTTGTGCAAAACCATTCTCTACTAATATATACTTCAAAACTCATTTTACTTTACTTGTATGTAAGATACACCAAAAAGTGGCTAGTCATTTTCTTTCATTTAAGCCATAATTATAAATATAGCCCATACTATGCATGCAAATAATCTCAAGAATCAATATACTGAATTTTATTAATTCAAAAATCTCACAAATACGTAAATAGTATGGTTTGGTGGTGAAAAGATAAAGGTCTAGACTAAATGGCTTAATCTAAATCAATCTTCCACCCAAACATTGGAAAGAAAAATAAACCAAGGGGTTGTGCCTGGCTGTTGTCCTCAAGGAAGAACCAAGAACTTTGGTTGGGGTTTTGGTTCCTTTGTTGTAAGCACAAGGATTGATGGGATAATGCAAGGAATTAGGCTAGTTATGACCAAATTGACTAAATTTGATAGAATGCAGGCACTACAAAGTGAATGAAAAAAAACAAAAAGAAGATCTAAGAAAGAAATGAAAAGAGGAACCTGGTATTGAAAATGGGGGAAAACTATTAAGGATTCTAATGCACCACGTAGATGATAGCACACCGCACTGTAGTATTGAAGATGTCAAAAATTAGGGTTAATTTTTTGCATGGATCTAAAACAATCAACACTCTTGCCACAAAGGAAATCATGACTCAATTTGAAAATATATATGAATAATTAAGATACCCTAATTTATCAATGATAAAATAGAAAGGACAAAAGATAGGGTTTTAGGAGCCTCTAAATGAGATGGGATATTGAATATTCCCTCCATGGTAGTGACCTAGACACCTGCAAAATGGAAAGAGTAAAAGGATTGTGTTGTATAGGGGCTTGCATTAGTCAAAGCTCATGTTGATGTTCCCACCTCCACAACAATAATTATGATGATAGAGAGTGTGTGCTCATGATGAGAAGAGGAAAAAAATAACAATGATAAATATAAACAACACAATAAAAAATAATTCCATTCATATTTGAAACCCTTGTTGGAATAATATAGTAACACAAATCACACACAAGGAGGAGGAAGAGGCTTCCTTGAGATCTTACAAGTGTTAGTAGAAATGGTCCAATAATAATAAAAACTTAAATAAGAAACATCACATGATACTTGAGCATATATTTGTTGTAATAATGGAGTTCGTCAATTAGCAAATTACAAACTATAAATTTCTTAGATTATATCCCTAATCATTCACTTTCTTTCTTGTTTATTTCTAACTTTCTCTCTAGACTAGTGAAGGAGAGAAAAGGTTACTTATATATGAGACCAAGCACATATCTAAGTAATCATTTGGGAGAGGCCGACAAGCAAGTTCACGTCCTTAATCACAAGAAGGCCGAATTTTTAAATTTAAAACTTTTGATGTGTACCACTAGGATGCTAGCACATTGTGCTAGTGTTTGGGAATAATTTTCTCTCAAAGGGATCAATAATAAATGACATCCATTTTTTCTAAAAAGGTGATGAAACAAGCACATTACAAGCATAATTAAACACACACATCAAATTGAGTGCCAAACCTAGTGTGAAATTTTATGCAGTGACAATTTATGATGCTATATTTAGCCCCTACTTTAGTGATCATATGCACTTACGTTCATAAACATGGTAAAGTATGGAGAAGCCACAATATTTTCATCAAAATGTTGGAGAGATAGGACAATCACTAAGATGAGAGATGTGATGGCCCCTAGGCTTAGGATCCTATCAATGTTAAGATAAAAAGGCCACACACACATAATGCACATAGAAAGAAAGCACATACATCTATTAAGCTGAAATAATCATGGTTAGCCACATAGTAGTCCAAAAATACACAAAGCATACATGAAAAACACAAGTATACAAGGTATGGATTCTCAGAATAGTAAGATCCACATATTCTTAGTAGGATCCATAGCAAAGGAAACATTCATTAGTCACAATCTAGCAAAGTCCTCTATTTGGTACGTGGCTCATGAACTAGTGAAAACATCATAGACTAGTAAAATGTGTTGTTTACTAGGTGTTTTTAACAAGTAGCAAATGAAAAAAACATAGGCTAGTAAATATGTTGTTTACTAGGTGAGTTTCATGTCAACAATATCATAAGTTACGGGCCAAGAAAAACATGTTTTTTGTTTGGTAAATTTGATAAATTACTACAAAGATGATCAAGAGGTTCTTCTATAGCACAAATAGCTTTGTGGTGTGTGAACAAAGTGAAGTGCATAGTGGAATTTACACCCCCACCTTAAAGTAATTGCTAATGCCAATAGGGAGAAATTGTATTTAAGGTAGAAAGAGTGATGCATGCCAAAACATGCACAAGATCCTTCCAGAAGCCATATGTCAAAAAGCTATGTTGTGACAAAGGTTTCCCCCTAGGATGAAAAAACTAAAGTGATGCCATATGTAAAAATAAATATAATACACTATCACATAGGGATCCAAATAATTGGGGTCTGTATGAATGTATGATAAATAATGTATATCAAAATAATGATTTTGAATTAACATCATTCCCCAAATATAGTGGAATAATGAGTACAAAGGGATAAGAGCACATTAAAAAAATGAAAATTATGGGTCAACATGGAAGAGACCAAAATGTTCCAATGCTTGGCATTATCCCCAAAAGGTATAAAAATAATATATGACAAATGGAAGAATGAAGATACATAAGGAGGAATGTCACAATAGATTTGTTTCCTTTGTATCTTTGTGCCAATAAGAGCATCAATGGTTATCCAAAGAGAACTAACAAACAAAATACACACCAAGCAACACATTATAGGGGTAACAGTACATGCAAGCATAACAAAAAGGAAAAAGGGTACCACACTTGTGAGTCGATATATAAAAAATTGTCTACATCCCAATCTTGCTCATCATAAAGAGATGATAGGAAACATGCTAAAGGGATTGTAGTAAGTGCGATACAAAAAGTGCATGGTTTGATACATGATGGATCTTTCACTAGAGAATAATCATCATGCATACCCCAAGAAACCAATTCCATTGATTGTGTGAAGATCAAGCAAAACTCTGAATAAATTTTCAAAGCTTCAACCATATCATCCAAATTAGTGTCATAATACACCACAATGGGTGATATGATAGTGCTAATAGTGTGGTTGTGAGAACTATCAATCATAGAAGAAGAAAAATATTTAAGAGAAGGAATAAAAGAATCTCACAAACTCAAAGGTGGTCAAGGTGGTGAGCGCTTAAGAGTTTGGATTGGATGGGGAAGGTAGGGCTCATATTTATGGTTAGGTGACAAGGGTGAAGAAGAGTTAGGGGATGGTGAAGATGGATGAGGGAGTAGGACCATGTCAAGGTTCGACTGCATAGGAGAAGGATTATCAGGCAAAGGTTCACTCCTTGCAACAAGTTGGTGAGTCATAGCATGATTTCATCTCTTGTATTCTTTCACATTTTAATTTCATTGTGTATGATTTGGAGCCTATGTAGGGGGAGCCTGGGTTTTTCCTAATGTTGGTTCCTTTTATTGCTTTGTATGAGGAATGGAAGGAACCACTAAAGGTTGGGAGACAACAAGAAGGCAGTTTTCCCACCCAACTACTTTCATCTAGAATCCAAAGAAACAAAAGCAATCCCAATAGTGCGTAGAGGTCTAGGTTGCACTAAGAATTCACCTCATGGTCCTAGATAGGATGGTGGAGCTGAAACCTCAACATAGACACCATAAACTTGGGTTTGAGGGAGGATCTTCAACTTAGTCTACCATTTACACACTACCTATAGAATAGGAGGAAGTACTATCATAGCCATAGGAGATCGAGGGGCCTTGATAGTAGTAGCCAAAATGACAAATGTGAGGTTATTGATAGATAATTGATAAATTTGGCCAGCTTTGAATTTTAGATAAGAGAGGAAAAAAAATCACCATAGGGAAGAATAGGCTCAACTGATTGTGACCAAAAGTAATCAAGTGAAAATCTCCCACAAAGGAACATGGCCCTAGACCCACTATGATGCATAGTGTTTACTTTTCCTTCAAATGGAAACTTTAGATATTTATGGATTACAAAGGGGAATGTACTCATGAAAGTAAGCCATGGGTGACAAAAATTCACATAAAATTATATTAACTGTAGGAATTATGGAAAAATATACATCCATGCTTTTCAGTTTAACATGGACACGAAGGGTCAAGTCACCAATGTTAGGTCAAGTGGAACCATCATGCCCTCTAACTAAGACTTATGATTTATCACACTTTTCTTGGTACAAATCATGCATGTAGAGGAACTCCTCTGTAACTATATTCACCAAGTATACAAGATCAATGAGTATTCCCCTTGTGTATTTGTCATTAATTCTAGAAGTAATGTAAAGAGGATCACCAAGTGCATGAATAGAGGCATCAATATGGGTGAAGATAATATTTTGAAGGAGTGTAGCTTGTTCTCAACAAGGGAAAACATCTCTCATGGAAAATATATTATCTAATGATTTGATTTTATGATCAGAGGTTGCAAAAGAAGGCATTGTATCAATAGATGGGTCTAAAAGGTTAGATAAATGACTAGGTAGCGGATTGGTATAGATTTGAAAGTTTTTATTTGGAGTTGTTATAGATTTATTTCCTTTATCACTCACACTGGCCACCTAAATAAAATTAGAGTCAATGAGGTCTTGCACTTGGTGCTTAAGACACATGCATCTCTCAAATACCCATGTGTTTGATGATATTGATAAAAGGCTTTCAGGTCATAAGAAGGAGGTAGAGGTTTGGTAGTATCTACAGGACTAATAGGGGAAGCTAAATCAAGTTATTGTTAAGTAGTTTTAGCATAATATAATGAAGAAATTTAGAAATTTGGGAAAATTGTCAAGTCTTTGGTTTTAAATTGATAAGGGGGGAAAATATAAGATTTTATGGTTGTAACCTATGCTTAAATATTAATGGAAGAAGGAGAATTTTATTTTTTTTACGTTTTTATTTTTTTCTTGAATGATTGATAATTTGGAGCAACAACCTCAAACTAACCAATGAGAGCTAATAAGGAAAATCCTTCATACTGGCTAATCGATAATTGGTAATCACAAAGAGTTGTGTAAATATGTGTGAATGAAAGATATCGCATCAACAATATTTTATCTTGAATGTGTGGCTAGAGGTTTTTGATGAAAACCATTGCACATCACCATCCAAAAGGGAGTACGATATTTGAGAGAAGAGGTATTGGTATCTCCCTATAAAGTCAACCACTTTCTCCTTCACCCCTTGCTTACAATTGTTGAGCACTTTAGTAGACTGAGAGGGGGTGAATCAGTCTACACAAAAACTTAACCCCTTCTGGAACTTAAAACTTTTAGCACCACTCAAACTCCTTAATCAGAATAAAATATAACAATTTGAATCTTTATCAACTTCAACAAACTTTACCAATGAAAGATATAGAAATAATCAAATCAACAAAAAAGAGATGGAAATAGAGAACACACACATGCATAAGGGGACACTAGATTTATGTGGAAAACTCAATGAGGGAAAAAAAAACGATGAGAGTTAACTCAGAATATAAGGCTCACTACCAAAAATACTTGTGGGAAGGCTAACTTCCTTAAATCAAGATACATAGGACTTGTTTAACTAAATACAACATGAATTTAAGAGAAAGATACAAGGACCTGATGAGATTCACTATCTCATAGCAGGATACAATATGATTTAGAGAGAATTACAATGATTTTCCAACACAACACTCTATTGACTGAGGCATTACAACATAATTGATCTTTCCTTTTACAATATTTAGCACTATCTCTATTGGATATTTAATGCAATTCGCTCACACACTTCTTCACATTTGTACATATCTCCATCTTGTTGCATCTGAAATGGTCTTGCATTTATATGCATTGCAACACTTTAATTCTTTAATTTGGTCAACTAGGAAGAGAATCAATAGTGAATTCAATTGGTTAGCCACCAAAAGAATAATGCGGTCTATCTCAAAGATAAAGAGGACCAAAAAAAAATTCATAACTTCTTCCAATGTGATACAAAATAATTTACATGCAAGCACAGATTAACCTAAGTCGGCATTAAGTAAATATGTGGATGAAACATTGAATCGCACAACCAGTCACCTCAAAGACATAATTTCAATTGAATTTACTTGATGTGGACCAAAAAAAGATAGGATAGGACCCAAATCTATCATAACACATCTTCCATTGCTAGCATAGCCCTCCAAGCACACGATCTAAGCAAAGGAACAAGCCCTTTCGGCCAAATATCTATAAAAGACCAAAAATCCAACTCAAGACATAATGCAATACCAAAGTGGCCAATTAGAAATGTGTAGATCACATGGGTATGTTCCTTGAACATCTATAAACACCTTCATACATTTCTTTCATACTATCATGCCATCTACAACCATTGCAAAACATATAGGTACAAAGTATTTTATCGAAGAAGCACAAAATATATAATCATGAGATATAGCAATAACATATTAGGTTGAAAACCACTTTAGTACATGAGATTGGAATAGAGACACTACATGAATGTTGAGAGAACATTCACCAAGCCACAAGAGCAAAGACATCAATGCAGAGAATTGTAGACCATTTCTTGGACTAGTCTAGACAACCAGTTGTAGACACCCCAATTCTGACATCATTCCCCAATTAATTAATTATCCTTAATTCATCCTAAATTAATTAAATATTACATTATTTAATTAATTAATCCCCCTAACCTATAATTAATTAAATATTTTATTATTGAATTAATTATCCCATGTTCTTCTTGAAACATTGAAAATTGTAGTTGTAGTAATGTTTTAGGACACACAACCACCAATTTTCTACAAGTTTCACTCAACGAAACCCTAGATATCTCAATCCAAGGATAGAATGAGGGAAAGAGATCTAAAATAAGGCATCCTAGGGTGTGATTAAATACTAAAGAGGGGTTCAACACCAAGCTAGGACTTGGAAAGACAAGGAATGCAAATGAAATGAAAGACTTAAAAAAATGACCTAGAAATGAACTCAAATCATAATAGTAAACTGAGAAAGTACAAAGGTGCGCCTAGAAACTTAAGAAGCTTGAATGAAAGTCTGAAATCCTGGAAATACTACTTTTTGATGCACGCTAGGACTCATACGCCAGCAGGGGCGATTTAGTCCCAGTTTAGGGTTAAGGAATGGTCTCTCGATTCATGCAATAAGTATTTTGGAACTCCCAATGAAGATGTATGGCTAGGAGTGAATAATTTGAGAGACTAGCATGCCTACCCTCAATGGAAGCATCAAGATTTATGCATTGCTATTCTCGAATTGGAACCAAATGGTGTGGATTTGTTGCCTGTAAGTTCCATCTATTCTCATTTCATTTCCATTTTGGATGATCTTTCTTTTTCTTCTTTTACTTTTCCTATTTGTAAGTAAACTAGTAAAAATTGATTGGTGTCTCCTTGCAGAAAATGTTGATTTTTGAGCCATCCAATAGAATCTCAGCCAAAAAAGTAATGCAACATCCTTATTTTGATGATCTTGACAAATTTCAATTATGATTTGAAGCCATTATAAAAGAGCGTGTGAAGCTTAGCGAGGGAATCTCAAGTTATTCATTTGAAGTTAACCTCATCATGAGCACCTATGATGTAAAAATTATAAGAGAATCTCAAATGTATGAGTGGCATTGTAAAATATTTGTGAGAATGGAGTACCTAAGACATTGTGCCTACAAGTACAAGCACTTGGGTTTCAGAATGGTGTATGAAGCATATTGGACAATTGTAGCACAAGCAAAAGAATTAGGATAACCAAATAAATCTCATTTTATTATAAACATCATATTATTAATATAGTGAGTGTAATAACCATTGATGGTTACTAATCATTCTTTTTCTTCTTTTATTCTCTCCCTATTATAACTAGCACCAATTTGACTAACTTATTATAAAAACTTCATTTATTAAAACAAATCAATGTAATCATTATATATCAATATCAATATAGCATACAATCTATTGAATTAAATATTTGTAATAAGATTTACTCAAATCTTGAAATTTATTGCTGCCCTCAAACATTTTTAATTCATGCAATGTAATCCCTTAATAGTCCAAATTGCAAAAGGCCAATAATCTTTGACGGCCTATTACCTAGATACCGTGTCAGTTACAGAAATTTCATCTAAGGCATCAAGATCACACAGGGAACCTCTACAATAACCTCTCTTAGTTTTTGTTATCTCAGAGTTATTTTTTTGTGGTGTCCAAATTTGATTTGATGGAAAAAGTGTCAATTGCAAATAGTGTAAAGTTGTAAAGTGGTGCAACTTTTGTTCTGCAACTCGTGTGACCAAACAGACTATTCCAACACATCTAGATGGGTAAATTTATGCTAGGAATGGTCCTCTTTCACACCCAAACATGCAGAACTACTTCAAGCTACGTTCAATCGACTTGATCCCTTAAGGGTCCAAAGTGCAAAAGGGAAACAATCTTTGAAAAACTATTACTCAAAAACCGTGATGCTTACAAACTCTCTGTATGATCCTACGAGATCATGTTGGGCCCCTCTACAATAACCTCTCTCAATTTTTGTTATCTTGAAGTTGTTTTCCCGTGGTGTGTAGTTTTCACTTGATGGAAAAAAGTGTCAAATGCAAGTAGTGTAAAGTTGCAAAGTGGTGCAAATTTTGTTTTGCAACCCATGTGAACAAATGGATTGTTTCAATGTGTTTGGATGGGTATGTTTATGCTAGACATGGTCTTTCTTCATGCGGAATCGCTTCGAGCTACATTCAATCGGCTCGATCCCTTATGGGTCTAAAGTGAAAAAGGGAAACAATCTTTGACGAGATATTACTCTAAAAATATGACACTTATGAACTCTCCATTTGAGCCTATAGGACTATGTTAGCCTCTCTACAATAACCTCTCTTGGTTTTTGTTATCTCAGAGTCATTTCCTCGTGGTGTCCAGTTTTCAGTTGATAGAAAAAGTGTCAAATGCAAGTAGTGTAAAGTTGCAAAGTGGTGCAACTTTTGTTCTGCAACCTATATAACCAAATGAACTATTCCAACACATTTGGATGGGTAAATTTATGGTAGACATGGTTCTCTTTCACACCCAAACATGCAGAATCACTTCGAGCTACGTTTAACTAGCTCGATCCCTTATGGGTTCAAAGTGCAAAAGGGCAACAATCTTTGATGGGCTATTACTCAGACACCATGACACTTAAGAACTCTTTTTCCAAGCCTATAGGATCATGTTCATCCCCTCTACAATAACCTCTCTCAGTTTTTGTTATCTCAGTCATTTTACCATGTTGTCCAGTTTTTAGTTGATGGAAAAAGTGTCAAACGCAAGTAGTGTAAAGTTGCAAAGTGGTGCAAATTTCATTCTGCAACCCATGTGATAAAATAGACTGTTCCAACACATCTAGATGGGTATTTTTAAGCTAGGAATGGTCCTCTTTTTCACTCAAACATGTGGAATCACTCTAAGCTACATTCAACCGACTTGATCCCTTAAGGATCCAAAGTGCAAAAGGGTAACAATCTTTGACAGACTATTACTCAAAAATCGTGATCCTTACGAACTCTTTGTTTGAGCCTATGGGATCATGTTGGGCCCATCTACAATAACCTCTCTCAATTTTTTTTATCTTGGAGTTGTTTTCCCGTGGTGTCTAGTTTTCACTTGATGGAAAAAGTGTCAAATGCAAGCAGTGTAAAGTTACAAAGTGGTGCAACTTTTGTTATGCAACCTATGTGACCAAACAATCTATTCCAACAAATTTGGATGGGTACTTTTACACTAGGAATGGTCCTCTTTCACACCCAAACACGTAGAATCACTTCGAGCTACGTTCAACCGGCTCGATCCCTTAAGGGTCCAAAGTGCAAAAGGGTAGCAATCTTTGATGGGATATTACTTGGAAACCATGACACTTATGAGCTCTCTTTATGAGCCTATGGGATCATGTTGGTCCCCTCTACAATAAACTCTCTCATTTTTTGTTACCTCAGAGTCATTTTCTCGTGGTGTCAAGTTTTCAGTTGATGGAAAAAGTGTCAAATGCAAGTAGTGTAAAGTTGCAAAGTGGTGCAACTTTCGTTCTATAACCTGTGTGACCAAAAAAATTGTTCCAACGCATCTTGATGGGTATGTTAATGGTAGGAATGGTCCTCTTTCATACCCAAACATGTGGAATTACTCTAAGCTACGTTCAACCGGCTCGATCCCTTAAGGGTCCAAAGTGCAAAAGGGTAGCAATATTTGATGGTCTATTACTCAGAAACCATGATGCTTACGAAATATTTGTCTCAGCCTATGGGACCAAATTGGGCCCCTCTACAATAACCTCTCTTGGTTTTTGTTATTTTAGAGTCATTTTCTTGTGGTTTCCAGTTTTCACTTGATGGAAAAAGTGTCAAATGCAAGTAGTGTAAAGTTGCAAAGTGGTGCAACTTTCATTCTACAACTCGTGTGACCAAACAGACTATTCCAATGCATCTAGATGGGTACATTTACAATATGCATGGTCCTCTTTCACACCCAAACATGTGGAATCACTCCAAGCTACATTCAACCGACTCGATCCCTTAAGGGTCCAAAGTGCAAAAGGACAGAAATTTTTGATGGGCTATTACTCAGAAACCATGATGCTTATAGACTCTTTGTTTGAGCCTACAGGATCACATTGGGCCCCTCTACAATAACCTCTCTCAGTTTCTGTTATCTCGGATTCGTTTTCCCATGGTGTCTAGTTTTTACTTGATGGAAAAAGTGTCAAATGCAATCAGTGCAAAGTTGCAAAGTGGTGCAAATTTTGTTCTGCAACTTGTGTGACCAAAAAAATTGTTCCAACGCATCTGAATGGGTATGTTTATGCTAGGAATGGTCCTCTTTCACACCCAAACACACAGAATCACTCTGAGCTACATTCAATTGGCTCGATCCCTTATGATGACATGCAAAACAATTGAAAAAAGAAACATACACATGATGGTTGAGATGTTTAATTTTTCCGCACAAAAAACATATGATCATCCTAAGTTCTAGCAAGTGCAAGACATTTTTTAATTATCCTCCTCTCCCTTGCAGCAATAGACAACCAATTGTAAATGCGTAGAATTGTGGAACTTGGAAACATTTTATTTTTCCTCAATTAAAAACTTTGGTTGTGAAGCATTTTTTCATTTTGATTTGAAATGATTTGTTATGCTTGAAAATTGGAGTCTAAGAGAAACTAGTGATGCTCTCACTACATTTATTATTTGGTGTGATAAATAAAGTTTCCACTCTTGAGTCCATTTCTTATTTGTATTATAAATTATAAACCTTTCTCCCAAGTCCATTTCCTATACAAGAAATAATATTGCAAAAAGTTCACATATACATTTTTCTACATGTTTATATGGTGATGGATCAAGAACATAACAATTCATTTTGTACTATGAGGATTGTGCTATGAAAATGTTTAAAGAATATTCAAGATAAATGTGTGTATGATAATGTGTCAAGAAGTTAACTACTCATCATCTACTATGAATATTATTTTTTACAAATGTTGTGAAGATTATGTATCCTTTACTTAATTGAGTTGTTCCAATCAAAAGATTATATATACTGTAATATTTTTTATGAAACATCTCATGGAATACCAATTGAAAACATGTTTTTTTCTCTTAGATAAAGAATTTCATGGAACTCTTTGGATTAAACTGAATTGAGATATGTAAGAATAAGGGAGCATTAGGAAATACATTGCTCAAGGATCTTAAATAATCCTTCTCTCCCATTGCAATTTCGAGTGGATTATTGCTTTCAATGTATTGGGAATGCTTTGCCTATTTTCTAGTTGGCAGTTGTCATTCTAGAAGGCTCGTCTCTTGATATATATTATACTCATTCTTAATCAATCATCAAGTTAATAATCAATACATTTATTTACAGTTAATATTTTCTTTTCAATTTGTGCAATTTTGGAATTTGTAACTCTACTAGTATTCCTAGAAATTTTGAAGTTGTTTAGCATCAACTAATAAATTTGTTTAGCATCAATCAATAAATATTCAAGACAAACCATGAAGGAAAATAATGATCAATGTTAGGGCTAACCAATTAATAAGTATACACGTGAATAAGTCAAGCATACATATGAATAAGGGAAGTACAAGTACTCAAAAACATGTAAACCTTGTGTTGTGCAGTTTTGCACACACGCCCCACTGAAAGTAGGGACCCTCTTTTGCTCTGGCTTTTGGTGTCTTTTGGCCCCTTAATTTTATTGATTTGGTTGCCTTTGGAGGTCCTTAGATGTTCATCTTGCTTGCCCAAGTGAGTTCCCTAGGTTGCCTTTTGAAAAAACTAAGTTCTGAGCAAAATCTGGGTTTTTACCCCAATCCGAGATTTTCTGCTCCGTCCGGATTTTCCCGGATTCTGCTCGAAGTCCGGCTTTGTGCAAAAATTCGGGTTTTTGGTCCAGTCCGGGATTTTCTGCCCGACCCGGATTTTCTCGGATTTCTTCAGTTTTCTGGCTATGTGCCAAAGTCCGAAATTTTACGCCATTCGCGGAAATCCGGTCCACCTAGATTTTTGTGGATTTTTTGCCAGGCTTTGTGCAAATTGAAATACTGGATTAAATTGATGAATTTGATGATAAATGCTCAAGATCCCATGCTTAATTTGATGTATTACACGATGTTTCGCGCATTCTTGGTTCGTTTTGATGATCTATTATTGAAATTTTTTCCTTATTCGGTAGAATCCTGTCCGGTTGGTTTTTTCTGGATTCTGGTCTGGAGTCCGCCTGACCTAGATTTTCCTGGATTTTCCCCTTGGTCTGGTTTCCCGAAATGGAAATTTTTCCGAAAATGACTATTTTTCTAAAAATGGAAATTTTTAAAAAATGATCCGAAAATGAAAATTTCTTGAGATAAAAAATATTTGAAAATAAAAATTTCCAAAAATGGAAAAAATTCTGAAAATGGAAAGTTTCCTTATAAAAATGTAAGTTTTTTAGAAATTGTCAAAATTTTATTCAAATTTAATGTGAACATGTGGGCTATTAATGATGATATCTGTTTTTCAGGACTAAACAAATATTAAAAGGGGGACTTGCATATGGATTGAGGGAAATCTGTAAATGTTCAATTTAAATTTTCAAAGTGGGACTTGCCTAAGAATCCGTGCCAAAACTTTCTACAGCTAGAGGACTTTCTGGAAGACGCATGAATCTGATCTTACTAGAGATCGTGGGCCGACATGGATAATATTCATGCATTTAATGCAAATCTTGTCTTATTTTGAAATTCTCCTGGCCGACCTGTTTTGGGGCCAGTTATTATTGTAAAATCTAATTAGGCTAACCTATTTTGAGGCCAGTTATTATTGTAAAATCTAATTAGGCCGACATGTTTGGAGGTTCTCTATAAATGGCATTTGTGCCTCATTTGTAAGTGGGTGAAAAAGATTAGGAGAAGATTTGATAGAGAGCGAATTTAGCAATAGAGTAGAGGCAGAAACTAGCCAATTTCTGAGCAAGTGATGTAACAGAACATTGGAATTGTTGCTGGAGTTTGGTGATTCAATACAATTGAAAACATTGTGATTTTCTGGTGATCTCTTTTGTGTTGACTTATCTTGCATGGTTCTTATGATTCAATTTTTAAAATTGCTCATGGTTATTAGATTTAGATTTAGATCTGATTCAATGATGCTCATGATTTAATGTTTGAAGTGTTTGCAACAATCCCTGGTCCATACTTTTTATAGCTAGCTGATGGTTAGTTGTTTTGTAAAGTTAGCCTGGACCTTTATATTCATTGTGCTTGGTTCAATTATGGAGATTTATTCATTTCAACTGCAATTGGGTTGTCTGGGGTGAATGTTCATGATCTAAAAATCTTTAAAACCTTAGAAGATTGCACTATTTTTGTAAGATTGTAGATTTATCTTGATCAAGCAGAGATTGGTTTCGTTGGGATTGGTCCATTTCAAGTGTTTATCATTTGCATTGTTAATCTTAAGAGTTAGAATAGAATAGAATTTCTCTAAACCCTTATCTCTTTTGCTGTTTATTTTGAATCTGGGTTAGTTTTAGGATTGAAAGCATCATCATATCGTTGCATCTGATGAAAATTCACTTCTAGCATTATTAATTTGTAAGGCCCCTTGTGATTACCAGCATTTTCACATATTATCTGAGTTGTTTATGCATTTTCATGACCTGACACCCGAGAGACCTTGGGGTAATTTTCAGTAATTTATTGTTGAGAATAACCTTTCAAGAGAGATAGAATATTGCATTCTATCTGAGTTGTTACTGTGTAGAAAACACCATCAACACCTTGAAGTATACATATGAATGCATAGTATATGCAAATTAATACAAAGTATATGCATGAATAAAAGGTATACACATGAAAACACGTAAGTTGCAAAGTATACATTGGAACACACGTAAGTCACAAAGTATACATGTAAGTTGTAAAGTATACACTTGAATACACATAACTCATATCTATTGAACCATGGATTTATAATGCAAATATGGACACCATCGATAAAAAAGATTTGTATTAACCAAATATCCATGTAGGCATACATCAATATATGTCGATATAAGTATAAAATATATACAAAATAGCCATATAGGCTTACAGGAATGCCATATAGGCATACAATGTCAAATATATCCAATATGTAAAATATGTACAAAAATGCCATATAGGCATACAACAAAGGGCTCTAGAATCAAAAGTCATTGCTTTGCATCCTCTCGAAATAAATTATTGCCCTTTGCTTGTTGTCTAGATGGTGATAGGTCTGTCACTCATTTATTCTAAGGCCGAGGAGTGCTCCTGGTGCTCCTCCTAGGGTTTAGCTCCTGGTCAAGCTTTATCCATTACAATAAGAAGTAAATACATTAATATATAGAAATTACATTATAAAAAATGATATATTTAACAAAATAATCACTTACCGCCAGTAGACGATCTCTCTCATGGGAAATATTCACATGCTCATGTTGTGGCACGCTGAAGCCCTATAGAAACCATATGGAAAGAGAAATTAAACTACGAATCAATAATGGTTTGATTTTTCACTAACTAACAACTATAACAATGAATGTAAATTGAAATCTAGTAATCTCTCTCATACCTCCTCCATGAGAGCCATCGAGGACTCTATAGTAGATGAAACACCAAGCTCCATTGCCCTATGAACATTCAAAGGCGTATTCGCTTCCAACATTTAAAAATAAAATAAAAAATTATTCAATCATGAAAAATACAATAGTGATCCATGTCATGGCTTATAATGTATAAGATAATGAACAAAAATTTGAGTACTTATTATACTATATATTTTTGACTATCATGCTTACTATTTTCCCTATCCATAGCTTGTTTGAAAGCACCAGTTTTTATGCTTTTACCCATAGCATCAAGGCGGTGAACTGTTTGATAAAATGCTTTCATAGACATGTACGATAACTGTGGTAGCATATAGAAGGAAGTGAACTATTTGAAAAATGCCTCAAATAAATGGGGTCTCATGGTGATGGAATTCCATTACAAACAAATGTGTCATGGAAATCCATCACCATAAGACCACATTTCTTTGAGGCATTTTTTCAAACAGTTCATTTCTTTCTCTATGGTATTATGCTGGGATGGGGTGATGGTATAATGTGCTCTTGGTTATGAGATGGAGGGAAATCATGACATGAAGAAGGAGGGGTGGAGACATGAAAAAGTGGAATAAAAGTTGGAAAGTTCCATGGATTCATAAATTGAGGATGAGGACCTTGAAAAAAAATTGGAGGGGAGTTTTGGCTAA
This sequence comes from Sequoia sempervirens, assembly GCA_007258455.2. NCBI lineage: Eukaryota > Viridiplantae > Streptophyta > Pinopsida > Cupressales > Cupressaceae > Sequoia > Sequoia sempervirens. The sequence goes on from VDFB02032882.1 coordinate 19,702, forward strand.
AGGGTTGGTTTCTATTCTTCAGGCAGTGAGTTGTTTGAGAAAATGCCTCAAAGAAATGCGGTCTCATGGTGATGGAATGGCATTCCATCACCATGAGACAACATTTATTCAAAACAATTTTTCATACTACTCACTACCTTAATTATGATATTTCTTACTATTATACTTTGGTAAATTTTTTCCAAGCATCCATAGTTTGTTGGAAAGCACCTATTTTAGGCTTTTAGCCATAACAACAAGGAAGTGAGTAGTTTGATAAAAAAATTTGGTACACATGTATGGAAAATGTGTTAGCATAGAAAAGGTGGTGATTTTTTTGAAGAAATGTGGTCTCATGGTGATGGAATGACATTCCATCACCATGAGACCTCATTTTTTCGAGGCATTTTTTCAAACTACTCACTATCTTGTCTATGCTATTGCTTATTGTGAATATGAAATTCATTGAGCTCCATTCGGGTTTCATTTTTTGCTAAGTACTGGCCCACACCTCAACTTTTGAACATCATCGACCCCTTTTTGATGAACACCATCAGCTTCCACCACGTGTCTACTCAATGCTCTCCGAAGGGATTTTTCCCTTCGCTTTTCAACTGAACCTCACCATGCTACCACGTGTCTACATCGTGGGCTATTTATTGCTGCTTCCCTTCACTTTCTCATCAGGCTCCGCCTATGTGCCACGTAGACTCCACTTAGATTTACTTTGGTGAACCCCACAGTCAACGTTGATAAGAAAAGAACACTTCCACGTGTCTTCCTAGTGCAAGCTTTCATTGAAAGGAAGAGAGGATGAACCACAAGCTACGAACTGCTGCCACACATCCCTTCAGTGGGTTTTCTACCATAGGGGAGGATAGAGTGAGCAACAGTATGTGACATGCTACCGCGTGTTCTAACTACCTCCACTAGGAAGTGACACTTGTCTGCAGGAGGTATTTCTAGACCATTGCCATCATTTTTAGGGGATACATCTGGCTGGGAAGTGACTACATGCTATGGCCTAAATAATTTATGTTACAATGGCTAAGGGAAATCATTGTTCAAGATACAAAATCTTTTTTGTTACAAGCTCGTCAGGCGGTGGATTGTTGGTTATATATACTACTTCTTACTTCAAAAAAGGAGTTTAGAAGATGTAGAAAAATTAGAGAGAGACACCAAGCATTTAGTATTGTTTTTAGATTATTATGTGAAACTTTCAAACTATGTCATTATTCGGCCTTTCTATTTTTCTTATGTTATTTGAGAAGACATTAATATTGTGCCATTATTGTCTGAATTGCTCATTTGCAAGAACTTCTATGATTTTAAATGCAATTTGTTGGTTTAGATCATGTCCTTGACTCCTCTTTTCAGTGAATGTATGTGATAATAATTTTATGTCATTAAATGAATTGTTCAGATCTTTATCTTTGATTTTTGTGATTCTAGAACATAGCAGATTTCTGACCAAGCCCTTGAATCTAATCCCAAAAGATAGATTTACCGTGCCTTTATCTATGTCTTGGCGCATTGCCATAGTTATACTTTTATTTTATATATCTACTTCCTTTTCCCATTCAAAACCCCAATTACAGAATAAGCTTGCTTCTTTAAAAACCCAGAGGTCACTCAGTTTAGCGCAATTGGTCCCCCCATTAACTGAGTTTCCCATAAAGGGTTGTTACCTTGCAAATTTTTGGCATCAACAGTTTTCTTTTTTCTAGCACGCCTGGTGGGACTTGCTTAAATGAATCTAAATTCAATGAGGGTGTATGAGTCATCGGCCTGTTACTAGGTCCCAAATAGCAAATAATCTTAGTTTGTTAGTACTGCCATTAGGGATAGTACAAGCCGTGAACCAATTAGTGAACATTTCACTTCCTCTGCCCCTTTCGCTAGCCATGTTCCCACTGCTAATAGAAATTATGTGGCATGGGATGCAAAATTCCTCTTGTAGCACTAGTAGCGCTCATTGTTTGGGCCCCTATCTCGGTCACCGCTCTAAAAGCTATACCTAAGTTCATTGAAGATGGCTCAAGAACATCATCTAAACATTTGTAATATGTTGCTGACGTATGTTTGGTGCATGGAATTGCCCCCCAAAATGTAGCACTAAGGTTTCTCGCCGCCTCTTTCAAAGGCAAGGCACTAGATTGGTACTGAACACTACAAGCGAATACCATTAGTACCTAGGGTCAGCTCAGAGACCCTTTCTATGAGATATTCTCAAATGATGGAAACAGGTCTTTACAATATCATTAGTTGTCGGTCATAAAGCGGGCCTCGTATGAAGCCATGACTGATTTCAATGCCCAATTCCACATAACTTGGCAAAGAATTCAGGTTGCTATCTACCCATCGGTCGAGCTAGCATTCATGTTTTACTTAAAATCTATCAAAACATAGATATTTTGATGATGATCTAGTCTCTCAGCAGAACCACGCTCCCAGACGCATACAACATCATAGTCAAAGTGGAGAATAATCTGATTGATGTCAAAAAAATTCTGCCTCGGCCCACCATGCCTATATTCCCCAAAATATCAGCTTCCGCATAGGAAATGTCATCTACTAGTGCATCCGCACCTCCCCAATCCATGTACACATATCTAAATGTGCCACAAAAAATTGCTTCTACATCTGGCTCTTCGAAGGAAGAAATGAGCAAGTTCAAGGAAATGTTGCGGACCATCGCCAGCAAACTAGGACACACCTCCAAAGCCAACCTATTAGAATTATCAGGGTGGAAGGTCCTCTTACCAATAGAACCAGTTCCAAGGAGTCACTCACACAAATCTGCAGACACAAGCAACTAATCAAATAGTCTTGGTGCCTTCTCCGCTATAGAGCGCTAATCCAAGTTCGAGTAGAGAGCTGACTACGAGGTAAAAAAATTTATTCGATGACACCAACCCCTGGTGTTTCCCTTGCGGTGACTCACATATGCCCCAAAACTGCTTGTGTGGAAATCTACAACAAAAGGTGGCGAAAAAGTGCAGCCAAGGTGAAACATCGTACCATGGAGGTTATGTATATGTCTCTCTACAAATGGAAAATGTGATGCTCACTGCTCAAATGCAAGGGTTGTCTCTAGAGCAAGAAACAGATATTGCTCTTGATCATGTGCTCTTCTCTTGGATGGAAAAAGAGGATTCAGTGTTCGTCAATGATGCATCCATGTCTAAAACACTACAAGTATAGTTTGATTACAACACTCGCTCGAAGAGGAGATTCATAGGTGAATCAGTCATCCCGCAACTAGTCAGTTCGTAGCCCAAAAGTGCTTTCCGACTAGTTTCCAAGTACCTCTGCAATGGTGCCACAATGTACGTCATGAAGGGAAATTGTTATAACAAGAGCTAAGGAGTAGAAGCCTCTGAATCTGCCACCATTCAATATGGTGGAACAATTGAAAAAATCATCCGCTAATGTGTCTCTATGGGATATCTTAGCTATTATGGAACAAAATACATTGTTATAGAAGGCTCTCTGAGAGGATCTGATCATTGAACCAAAAGAGAAAATGCTCAAAGAAAAGGATGTTGATCAATTTCCTCCTAAGAAAGTTCTCACAAATAGCACAGAGGAAGCCCCTGCCAAGGTTAAAGATAATCCGAAGCTGAAACCCTTCTTCCTAACCCTCATTGTGGGAGAGAAGTTATTGCACAATACCATGATTGACTTCGGTGCCAGCACTAAAGTCATGCCCAAGAAGATAGCCAAAGCCCTAGGACTTAGCTATGAACCTTTGAAGAGGGAGGTTATGCAACTTGATGGGAACAAAGTTGAAACCGTAGGTATTATCAAAGACCTCCCCTTGACTTTGTTCTCCTACCCTAGCATCATAGTTCTGCAAGATACTATGATCATAGATGTTCCCCCTATGTTCGGTCTCTGCCTATCCTGAGAATTCACTTCAAATATAGGAGGATATTTGTCTTTGGACTGGTCACACTTAATCCTAAGGACCAAGCATGGATCTAAAATGAAAAGAGTGTCTGAAGCTCTGCATTTAGAACATGTGGCTGATGAAGCCATGGTCAAATTTGAGGCTGCCCATATCTCTTTCACTAAAGAGGAGGCATATTGTACTAAATTATTAGAAGATGAAAAAGTGACTAGAGATCAAACCGATCAAGAAGAAGCTCTCTTAAGAAAATATATAGATGTTGACCCTTTCAACAACTATCATGCTACTAGGCTAGGTACCTATGTCATCTTTGACGAGGAACAAGAGATTTTGAAAGTCATGAAGGAACCCAAAAGCAATCAAGCCTTAGAGCTATGGACATTGCACTTTGATGGAGCAAGATGCAAAGTGGTCGCAGGATCTGGGATATGTTTGACATCCTTGGACAATGAAAAAACACTTTGGTCTTTCCACTTCCAGTTTGCTTGTTCGAACAATAAAGTTGAATATGAAGGCCTAGTGCAAGGTCTGAGCCTTGTGAAGTAGATGTGAATTAAGCAATTAATGGTGTTTGGAGATTCTGAACTAATGGTCAACCAAGTTCGAGGGCTTTCCACATCTAAAAATGTGTGCATGAGATCCTATAGACATAGATTCTAGGACCTGATAGAAGGTTTTGAAGCCTTCAACATTCAGACAGTGCCTAGAGAACAAAATGTTGATGCAGATCACATGGCCATAGTTGGATCTCAATTTGAACCCACCTCTAACCTAATGCATAACAAAAATCTAGTACGAGTGATAGTCCGACTGACGATTCTAGATAATGATCAGAGCTAGTAGGTATTTGATAGCAATGAACACATCACCTCATTCAACCAATAGTCAGGAGAATTCGTTGACCAACTCCAACCAAAGATTGTTGAAGCCTACGATGGAAAAATCATCCTGCTAAGGTCTAATAAGCTTTTGAAGGGACTTATCACTCTCAAAAAAAAAATTGATTGTGACGATGCAAGAAATGACAAAAGGAAGTTTGTAGTGGACAAAAGCAATTATGTGGACCTTCAGGTGAGAGATGGAAGAAAGCTCAAAGTTGGGAAAGACATCCCACATCATGATAAAGAAAGGCTCATCGAATTTTGCAAAAGGTATGAGGAGTAGTTTCTTGGTCATATGATACCTTAAGGGATATGATCTCCAAATCATCCAGCATACAATAGAGCTGACAGAAGGTGCTAAACTAGTCCATGAGAAAATAGAGGCCAATTAATTTGAAGATCGAGGCCATGATGGCACAAGAGCTGACAAAGCTAATTTAGTCTCAGGTCATCTTCTCAATAAATCATAACACATGGGTATCTAACCTAGTTCTAGTTTGAAAGAACAGAGATATCTACTTATGTGTTGACTTTCGGGACCTAAACAAGGCATCCCTAAAGGACCACTACCCACCACCCTTTATGGAGACAATCTTACAAATAGTGGCAGGTTCAAAAAAAATTTCGCTACTGGATGGATTCTTCGGTTACAATCAGATCCAGGTGAAAGAAGAGGACTGAAACAAGACAACATTCACTACCAAGTGGGGAACGTTCACATATGCTAAAATTCCTTTCGTCCTTTCAAATGTGGGAGCAACTTTTCAGCGGACCATGGACATCGCTTTTAGTGAATTGATTAACAAGATTATCTTAATCTATTTGGATGATCTGACTGTCTTTTCCAAACATAAAGATGATTATTTCGATCACCTTGAGATAGTTTTCAAAAAATGTCAGGAGTTCGGGGTATCCTTGAACTTGAAAAAATGTGTTTTCAGAGTACCTCAAGGCAAGCTATTGGGACATGTAGTGTCCAAAGAAGGAATTGTGATTGATCCCAAATGGGTAAAGGCAATTAAAGAACTTCCCCTACTAGTCAACAAGAAAGGAGTCCAATCTTTCCTAGGGAAGGTAAATTTTGTGAGCAAATTTATTCCAGATTTTGCAAGGATAATCAGACCAATCACTCTGATGCTGAAAAATGACCAATCATTCAAATGGACTAAAGAAGCTATAGAATCCTTTGAGAAGGTTAAGGACGCTATCTCTTCAGCTCCTGTGTTGGTTAATCCATACCTATCGAAGGACTTCATAATGTATGTATTCAGCAGCAAGTCAAGCATTGCTACTATCTTAACGCAAAAAGATGATGAAGGAAAGGGAGAACATTCAATAGCATTCCACTCCTGGACCCTAAAGGAATATGAGATGAACTAAAAATTCATCGAGAGACAAGCCTTCACAACAGTTAAGGGACTCAAGAAGTTATGACACCTAATCTCTTGCAACAAGGTGGTTGTTTATGTCACGCATTCTAGTGTGTGTGAATACATCATGGAAGGAGAAATCACTAAAAAGAGGGATAATTGGATCACCAAGATCCTTGAATATGACATTGAGGTTAAGCTTACAAAGACCATCTGAGGAAGAGGACTATGTGAATATTTGGAACACGATGAGGAGATGATAGTCGAAGAAGAATAGTCAGAACTGGTTCTAATGAATGAGTCTGAGTCCAAAGGTTGTTGGCTAGCAGACAGAGTGAGTTTCATGCATACAGGAAAATATCCACCCAACCTTCCCTCTAAAAAGAAAAGATTCTACCAACTTCAGAACAATGGATATGCGCTTATTGAAGGGGTCCTTTTCAAAAGGAAATTTAACGGTATTCTATTGTGGTGTGTCACTACAAAGCAGGCTAAGAGGATTCTCAACACTTTCCACAGTAGTCTCACGGGCAGGAATTTCTCTGCAAAGACCACCACCATCAAAATTATGTGCATTGGGTACTTCTGGCCCATGCTATTTAATGACTCATATGCCTTGGTAAAAGCTTGCAAGGAATTCCAATTCTTTGTAGGAAGAAGGAAAAATTTCACAACACCCCTCAACTTGATAGTAGTCGATGAGCCATTTGCGCAATGGGGCCTTGATTTCATCGGGATGATTAATCCCGCCTCAAGCACCAGACATAAATGGATTCTGATGGAAATGGAATAATTCACAAGGTGGACTGAAGCCATGCCCCTGAAGAATGTAACAGAGGCAGAGATAGTGGACTTTCTCAAAGAACTCATGAGGAGATTCAGCCCTCCTAAAACAATCATCTCCAATAATGCCAAAGCTTTCCTAGGCTCTAAGGTATGTCAATTCGCACTCATGAATGACATATTCTTAAAAACATCATCAAATTACTACCCACAGGGTAATGGCCTAGCAGAGTTGACTAATAAAAATTTAGTTTGACTCATCAAAAGGATCGGGTCGAAGCACCAACGAGAATGGCATAAAAATCTTCGGGTGGAACTTTGGGTAGACTGCATAACTCCTAAGCAAGTCCTCAAGACTTCATCGTACGAGTTAGTATATGGAAAAGAAGCCCTATTTCCTATCTCCATGGATATTTTGGCACTATAATTGCTCAAATCTCTTGAGATAGAGCAAAACGGCGCCATGGAGTTTTGGTTAGTCGAGTTGCTAGAGGTACAAGAAAAGAGAGAAAAGTCCCTAATGGCCATGACTAATCAGTGATAGGTGTTTAAAATATGGTTTGACAAGAATGATTCAGACCAAGGTCTAAAGTGAGGGGACCTAATGCTAAAGTTTAATGAAAGGGTTGCAAAGCCCGGCCAACATGGGAAGTTTGACAACTTATGGGAAGGCCTTTTCAAAATAATTCGGTGCAAAGAATATAACGCATTCGAATTGGAAACCATGGAGCATGAACCATTGGGAATTTCGTTCAATGGGATTCATCTAAAATTATCCAATTAGGCTTGAATTGTTCTACCAATGTAAATATGTGAATAATGTAATTATTTTTTCCCTTGTGTTTTTGTCAGTCGGTCTTTCAAATAATTAACTCTACAATGAGACGAAGCAAAAATGAATGGAACCCATTATTGCAAAGTACAAAAACATTAAAAGAACCCATGAAGTGGAGAAAAATGACACCCATATGCTGAAGTGAAGTGACCACACATATGCAAAAAGGGAAGAGAAAACCCACATTACAAAACAGTGGGAAAAGGAGACAAAATATTTTAACATAAGCTATATTTCATTATATTTATATACTTTGCTAAATATAGTATCAAAATGGCTCGGAGGTTGTGCTTTTAGAGTATATATCTATATATATGTTTTCTGTATCTTATTTATCTATCTATGGTGGAGCCTTTTCTAGGCATATGTACAAAAAATGGACTAACGAACTTTAATTCTTTTTTAAGCATGTAAAAAGAAATCTTCAGTCATGAGTGTGAGCAGCAATAATGATAGCATCAATGGCAACATCCGAAATCATTTCATCAGTAGGGGCACCACCAGGACCAGCAATAGCACAATTCATGAGAGCGATGACAAGTGGCAGAGGGAACACCAAGTTCCTGAAGTCCATCTACCAGTCAAGATCATAAAATGACACCATGTTGTACAAGTGGAAGAGAAAGTGACAAGCACGGCTAACTCTCTAGCGATGTTCTTCCTGTAATTGGAGTCAGATACCGTGAGTAGGAATGGAAACCATGGTACGACCACATCTTCTTCAATGAACTTATAGAGGTCACTCGCAGTTGAAATACCTCCACCAAATGCAGCATTCACCACTGCCTCTTCGAGGCCATTCAGGTATTTCTTTGGGAAGATCTCTTTTACTAGGCAGAGAACGAGTGGCTTGGGAATCTGGATGTCAAGTATTGATGCGAAAAAGTGAGCACACATGAGTTTTAACTCTATATTTATCTTCATATTCAAGGCAGTCACGTCTCAAAACCCATTTCATGGTTATGATGGCCAAGGAATGCTTTTTTTGGTCATCCTCTTAAGGTGCCTAGTCGAAATCTCTCCTAGAAAGGCCATTTGAAATTTATGAGAAACCAGCCTAATTGGGGTATTCATGGTGGTAATCTTTGCAACTATCTTAATAATAGCTTCACGCAAAAGAGCCTAAGTCTAGCCTATGCAAATTATACGCAACTGCTAAATGTCGAATGCTAAGCCAATCACCTTTTACCAATTCTGCTAAAAATTGCTAAGTGTGATTTTCACTATTGCCTAAGTGCTTATTTATAGAAATTCCAGGATAAACGTAGTTATTTGCATACCATAAGCATGAGGTTAATTGAGTACCATCTCAAAATTTTCACCAAGGCTCACTCGAATTTCCCACCCAATTACATTTGCAGGTACAATTTGTTGCGTGCAAGGATTAGTATGAGCTAATTAATTAGCATAAGCTAGTGGCAATCATCGGTGGTATTCCATATGCCCAAATGCTAAGGTGTTGTTCTATAGGCACTTCTCAAACTCCAAAAAAGAATGCATATCTTTTCAGGAACTTATTACATATTTTGGCTTAATCATTCCATTTAGGATATTAATTGTCACGACATACAAATGCCTAAGCTGCTTTCAAATTGCCAGCTCAAGTTCCAAGAAAATCACACCAGAGTACGTCATTTCCAAGGTGTTGTGGTATGTGGTGACTGATCATGCTATACTATACACCCGACATGTATCTGGCGACTAATTTTTTTTCCCCTTTTTTTTTGTGTCATCATCGAAAAAGGAAAAATCACCAAAAAGAAAAAAAACCGACTTTGTAAAAACACTAATTCTGGAAGATTCTAAAAAGCTTGTTATAATTGGTTTGGATGGTGGTTACAGTATGGCATTATTAGCAATATTTTAATATGTTTTACACTAGATAATAAAATCATTGGATGGATATGGTTTTGTGGATGTAGCCCGGATTAGGTGAACCACATTAAATTCTTTGTGTTGTCTTGTTTCTGCTATAATTTTCTATGTTTTATTTCTCTATTTTATTGATCAAATCTACATTTAATTGTTAGATATCTACTTTTCTAACCCTAACAAGTGCTATCAAAGCGGGTTGTGTTTGATTATCATCTACAAGAATGTCTCACGGTTGAGTGGGAGTCTCATGGTTAAGTGGGAGCAATGGCGGACGAGGGTAAATTGAAGGTAGATAAATTCAATGGGAAGAACTATCAGTTATGGAAGATGCAGATGGAGGATTATCTCTATCAAAATGATTTATGGAGGCCATTGGAAGGAATAGCCAAGAAACTGACAATAATGAGTGATGAGGAATGAAAAATTTTGGATAGAAAGGCACTAGGAGCCATTTGTTTATGCCTGCACAATCAATGGCATTCAATATTACAACAGCAAAGACAACTCAAGAGTTGATGGAAACCCTAGCGAAGTTATATCAAAATCCTTCCACTTCGAATAACGTATTTCTATGAAGCATTTATTTAATATGAAAATGGTAGAAGGTGAGTCAGTTGCTGATCATTTAAATGAGTTTAATACGATTACCAGTCAATTAACTTTTGCAAATGTAAACTTTGATGAAGAAGTTAGGGCTCTTTTGATTCTATGTTCTTTTCCAGAAAGCTGAAATAGTTGTTAGCAATTCTGTTTCTAGTTCGAATACATTGAAATTTGATGATATTGTTGGTGTTATTTTGAGCGAGGAAATTTGTAGGAAAAGCTTGGGTGGAACATCCACATCAGGTAGTGCTTTGAATTTAGAAAGCAAGGGCAGAACAAAGGAGAGAGGAAAAAATTTTGGAAGTCGTGGGAAGTCACAAGGAAAATCAAAGGACAAAAGGTCCCAATCTAGAGATAAGAGGGATTGTTGGTACTATGGTAAGCCAAGTCATTTAAAGAAAGATTGTTGGTCTTAGAAAAATAAAGGAGACAAAAAAGAAGGCAATAAAGAGGAAAATGTGGTAAGTAATAAATTTGATGAAGATGCTTTGATTCTTTCCCTTGATAATGTTGATGATTCTTGGGTGTTAGATTCAGGGGCTTCATTTCATGCTACACCCCATAGAATTTATTTTCTTGATTATATCCAAGGGGTATTTTGGGCTGGTTTATTTGGGAGATAACGAACCCTAATAGATTGTTGGAAAGGGAAGAATCAAGATTATGTTGCATAATGGTAATCATTGGATACTGCATGAGGTAAGGCATGTTCAAAAGTTAAAAAATAAAATTCAGCAGGGCAACTGGATGATGAAGGTTGTGTTGTTACATTTAGTGATAAAAAATGGAAGGTTACAAAAGGTGTAAAAGTAGGAACCTTATATCTTTGTACAGGTCATATTGTTCCTTCTACTTTAGCTATTGCAAATAAAAATCAATGTTCAGGAATAATTTTTGCAGTTCAGCAGGCAGAAAATCAGACAGTTGCTATGGATTCTGAATCAACACTATGCATACGGATGTATGGGGACCAGCTCAAGTATCTTCCCTCAGTGGCTCTTAGTACTATGCCACTTTTATTGATGATGCAACAAGGAAGGTATGGTTTATTTCCTTAGGAAAAAATCGGATGTATTTGGAACTTTTAAGAAATGGAGAACCTTGGTTGAGAATGAGACTTGTAAAAAGATAAAATGTCTCAGATCTAATAATGGTGGTGAGTATTGTAGCAAAGATTTTGAACACTATTTTTCCTCTAATGGTATTCGTAGGAAAAAAATAGTTCCAAGGACTCCATAGGAAAATGGAGGGGCTAAGTGCATGAACAAAACAATAATGGACCGTGCACAGAATATGAGATTGCATGTTGGGTTGCCTTTAAACATGTGGATAGAGGTTGTAAACACTATTGTTTATTTTATCAATAGAGGTCCCTCTAATCCTTTGGGTTGTGGTATTCCAGAGGAAGCATGAATAGGTAAGAAGGTGAGTTATTCTTTTCTCAAGACCTTCAGTTGTGAAGCATTTGCACATGTAGATTCTTAAAATAGAACCAAGCTAGATGAAAAATCAAAGAAATATATATTTGTTGGATATGGCATTGATGAATTTGGTTATAAGCTTTGGGATTTTAAAAATAAAAAAATTGTGAGAGGCAAGGATGTCATATTCAATGAAAAGTGTTATACAAAGATCAGTTGCAACAGCATGAGAACAAAGAAAATGATTATGTAGTGCTAGATGATACACCAAACAACAATGTTTTAGTGGTTCCTCATGCTCCGCAACAACAACAACAACAAATACCACAAAATCCAGTGAATGATAGATGATCTTCAAGGATAAGTAGACCTCTAGAATGATTTTATTCCTCTTTGTATTCTATTTTATTAACTGATGCTAGTGAATTGGAATGTTATGATGAAGCTATCCAGGTGGATACCAAGGTTTAGTGGGAGCATGGAATGGAAGAAGAAATGGACTCCTTGCTGAAAAATAAGACTTGGGAATTATGCAAGTTGGTTGCAAGTAAAAAGGATTTACCAAACAAATGGGTTTATAGGCTGAAAGAGGAGGATGGAAGTAAGAAAAGATTTAAAGTCAGATTAGTTGTAAAGGGATTTGTACAGAAAAAGAGTATTGATTTTGATGAAATATCTTCTCCTATTGTTAAAATGACTTCTATTCGTACTGTTTTAAGTATTGTGGCTACTGAAGATTTTCATTTAGAACAACTTGATGCTAAAACAACCTTTCTCTATGGTGATTTGGAAGAGGAAATATATATGGAACAACCAAAAGGATTTGAGGTCAAAGGTAAGGAGAAACTTGTGTGCAGATTGAAGAAAATTCTATATGGCTTGAAGCAAGCACCTCGACAATGGTATATTAAATTTGATAGTTTTATGGCCGAGCAAGGCTACCGTCATTGTAATTTAGACCATTGTGTTTATTTTAAGAGGTTAGATGATGATAGCTACATTATCTTATGTGTATATGTTGTTGATATGCTTGTAGCGGGGTCTAACATGGAGCACATAAGGAAGTTAAAACAACAGTTAGAAAATTCATTTGCTATGAAGGATTTGGGGGAAGCAAAGAAAATCCTTGGTATGAAGATTACAAGAGATAGGAAAAATAGAAAATTGTTTTTATCTCAGGTTGATTATGTTGAAAAGGTGTTACGAAGATTTCATATGGAGAATGCAAAAGCTGTCAGCACACCTTTGCCTAGTCATGTTAAATTGACTAAGGATATTTGTCCAAAGACACAAGAGGAGGAAGAAAAAATGTCCAAGGTACCATATGTTTTAGTTGTAGGTAGTTTAATGTATGCCATGGTATGCATGACCAGATATTGCATATGTTGTAGGAGTTGTTAGCAGGTATATGAGTCATCCCAATGTTGAGGATTGGAATGTGGTAAAATGGATTCTACGATACTTGAGAGGTACATCCAATAAATATTTATGTTTTGGGGGCTCTAATACTAATTTAAAAGGCTATGTTGACTTAGATTTAGCAGGGGATATAGATACCAGGCAGAGTACAGCAGGTTATGTATTTACACGTGGTGGGACAACAGTGAGTTGGATTTCTCAGTTGCAAAAGGTGGTTGCTTTATCTACCACGGAGGCAGAGTATGTTGTTGCAACAGAGGCGACAAAGGAGATGATATGGCTACAAATTTTCATGGAAGAGTTGGGAAAATAGCAGGCTGAAAATTACTTGTTTACAGATAGCTAGAGTGCTATACATCTTGCAAAGAATTCTACCTTGCATTCTAAAACCAAACACATACAGTTGAGATATCATTTCATTCGGTCAGTGTTGGAGGATGGACAGGTCAAGCTGGAAAAGATACATACAGATGCCAATCTAGCATATATGTTTATGAAGGAAGTGACATGAGAGAAGCTGATCTCCTCTTCAGCTTCATTGGCCTTCAAGGTTGAATTCAAGTATCACCAAGCAACATGGTCCAAGGTGATTATTTCCAATGGGATTTGTAAGTGCAGCGGTGTCGTCCAGGATCAATATCCAAGTGGGAAATTGTTTGGTGTGGAGCCTGATCAGTCTCCAAGTGGGAGATTGTTGTGGTATGTGGCGACTGATCATGCTATACTATACACCTGACATGTATCTGGTGACTAATTTTTTTCCTTTTTTTTTGCATCATCACCGAAAAAGGAAAAATCACTGAAAAAAATTGACTTTGTAAAAACCCTAATTATGGAAGCTTCTAAAAAGATTGTTATAAGCGGTTTGGATGGGGGTTGCAATATGGCATTATTAGTAAGATTGTAATATTTTTTACATTGGATAATAAAATTATTGGATGGCTGCGGTTTTGTGGATGTAGCCTGGATTGGGTGAACCACGTTAAATTCTTTGTGTTGTCTTGTTTCTGCTGTAATTTTTAGTGTGTTTTATTTCTCTGTTTTATTGATCAAATCTGCATTTAACTATTAGATATCTACTTTTCTAACCCTAACACAAAGGTCATTATGAATTCTTGTCATTTCAAAATGGAAAGTAATTCACTTCGCATGGGAAAATAACTGGAAATACATGTCAAATTTAATGCAAGTAGGTGACTGTTATTGGCCACCCAAAGAAGGTAATACCTAAGTGTCGCATGCAAAAAAAATTGTATTGTGAATGCTTTTCAAAAAACACTGCCTAGAGGAAAAGAAATTTTAAGTGCAACCAGAGCCGAGGAAAATTGTAGAAAGTTTGAGTTAAGAAAAAATCTCTAGCAAGCAGAAATGGTAGAGAGTTCTCAAACAAAGGCATGAGTAGAGGCCCAGGGAGAAGAAACACAGAGCTTGTTTGATGATATGCGTAGAGCATCAGCCGTCTACATCTTTGAAAATGTTTCTTATGCTTCACTTGGTATACCAGAGAAGCCAGAATGGGTAAACATGCGGGTTTTGGAGAAGCCCAAAAATTACAAGGATCAAAGTCGAATCAAGGAGGATTGGGATAATATTCATGATCCCATCATTGCAAAAAACCCCAAGAATTTGAGGGAGGCAGCCTGTGAAAGAATGAAGAGATCCACCAACCCGAAGTCATTGTTGCAAAAGCTATGGTATAGTGGACTCCCATAGTATATGGTCCCTTTTGTTCACTATTTCCTAGAACTAGTCGATGCAGCCATCAAAAATTTCAACTTGAGCACCAACACCATTGGGGGTTGGAGATTAAAATTCAATATCTGCTCGGAATCTATTTGGAATATGTTGTGCATCCCTAACCTCAACTCTAGACAAGAAGAGGTAGAGTCATTCAACCCAGCAAAGGGACAGGCAATATGGAGATGGATGAAAAAGGCTCAGGAATTTTATAACAAAGAGACCAACAGACCCAATGAAGATCATCAAAAACCACCAAAGATTTTGACATCACTTATCACCTTCCCCAAATACATGCAAGATGCGTTATCAATGTTGGCATTTGTTTGCGGCCTGGACACCAACAAGGATGTGCACAAATTTTGGTTGGGCTAGGTGTTTCAGTTCCGCAAGCAACATTTCTTTTTCTAGTATGATTTTGCAGAATACTTGTTGATGAGATCCTAGGGAAAAATAGGGACTACCAAACGCAACAGAGGTTCAACTTTCCTTCCTTCCTTGCTCACATGTTTTTGCATTAGAACCTTGATATCTTTAAGAAGTATATGAGGTTTTCTATTTTTGATGAGTCAGGCAATAGAAGGCCACTTTTTGTATGGACTCCTCTCCTCTACCTATGACTATTATGCATTTTCAAATTATTTCTTGACTCTGATTTTGCAAGATTTGAAAGGGGATGATGGTTTCAACTGAATCACCAAGGAGAAAACTATATATATACAAAAATTCTCTCCCAAATGTGACTAGTTTCTCGAAGTGGATTTCACATTCATTCAGCTACGCTGTTTCACCGGGGAACCATTTCACCTTCCAACATGTGTTACAAATTGGGTGGTAGCCCTCAAAATTTTCTAACATGTATCCCTTATTGACTACAAATTTTTTGGAGGAAAGGCAAAGAAGAGGGGATTCTTTGGCTTCTTTCAAACCTTCAAAATGGTGGTCATGAACAAGAAACAGATGCATGACCTGCTGAAAGATAAGCTGGCTCATCTCAAGTTGGTAATGATTTGCGATAACTGGTATTACAACCCCAAGAATGATGCACCAAATGAATTTTTCAAGGTAACACACCGCCCATGACCTTACTGAGAAAAGAGGAGGAACCCGCTAAAAGATTTGTATGATCTACTGGTTGATTTGATCCACATTCCTATAGAGGACAGTAGGTCACCATGGCATAAGTTCTACTTCCCTATGGTAGTGTATGATGAGAAGAGAAAAATAGGAACACAACCTTTGAAACAAGTTTTCAAGGATAGAAGGTTGGAGCAAAGATAAAATCAAAGGTTTCTAGGTATACCGCCAAGAGACCAACAAACCTGAGGCCCCTTATGGAAGTGTGGTGTTGGATGAGGAGTTTGAAAGATTATGGAATGAGGAAAACATGGATTCCAACGTGAGTGCTAACAAGGATGATAACTATGGCGAGGAGTTTGAAGATCATAGTGGGAAAGGAAAGGAGCAATAGTCAGAAGTGTCACCAACCTCCTCTTAGCAAAAGAGAAAAGCAATGGAGTAGCCTAGTCAGGTTGTTTCAAATGTATGGTTGAACCTATCAAGAGCTTCGTGGACACTCACCTGGACCTCCACAAGAAGAAGAATAACTCATCAACATTCATAAACCATAGAGGTGGAGAATTCCCCGCCTACCAAATGACAGTGCACAAAAGCAATTGCTAGGGAGAGTTTGCAAACACTTGCAGCAAGTCAGGAGGTCGTGACCAGCCAGGAGCCACAATCGTCTAGTTAGCAGGTAACATTTGTTCCTTCTTCTCTAACTTCCTAATCTTTAGTAGCCCTTTTTGTCTCTATGACACCCATCACTACAAGTTTCGACCCTTCCTTCTCTGTCTCTACCAAAATGGTTGTGGGAGGTTTCTCCCAGTTCTCCCATATGAGGCCATTTCTCTTAACACCTCCATAGACCCTCATAGCTCCCGCTGCTGCCTAGTCTGCTCTCGCCTATCTTTCCTCAAGCGCGACCATTATTGACACCCCTCTTGCTACCACTATATATATCCTAACCCAGTTCACCCAACAACTAGAGTCTGTCATGATCCCACAATCATCGCAACAGTTGATGAATTGTCCCACCGGTTCACAAACTGGGTTCTGGCATGTCCCTCATTTCTCCCCGCAAATTGTCAATCTCCCAAAGAGGAAAATGTCCCAAACCATTACCCTTGCATTCCCTTTCACCGTACCTCCTGGTGCACCTTTCGCGGGTGGGCTAGTTTAATCACCCTCCCGATTTATGGCATAGGGTGATGCTACAAAGGAAGCACATGATATCCAAATTTAGAAGTGGAATGCCAAGGATGACAAGAAGCTGGCAAAGACAAAAATGTATACTTCCTATAATGAAGCTCAAAATGCAATCCATTTCATGACCATGCATTCAAATGTCATCAAACCACAAGGGGAGATGCAGCTCGACGATTACAACATGTTCACCATAGGACTCGATCTAAGCATAGCCTGGCCATAGGACAAGGTTGAACTCATGGAAGAAACATAGCGGGTAGTGACCATAGACTTCCTCAAGTTAGGTCGCCAACTAAAAAAGAAAGAAGAGGAGTTGAAACTTGTGAAGGATAGGATCAAGTTCCTGCAAGAAAAGGAAAAAGTGATGGAGGAAGATGTTGCACGTTTATCGGAAAAAGTGCAAGCAATAGAGGTAGAGCATAACAGACTCTGGGAGGAACTTGCAAAGTTCCAATCTATTGACCCCACCCTCGCCGATGTGCTACGAAAGAGGAACCAAGACTATCAGAACTGCTTAACTTTGGTAGATCAGGCGATGTAAAAAAAAGATAAAGAGTTTGAACAACAGCGTGCTCAATTCAAGCAAAAGATGCAAGAAAAAGATGCAAACTTCGAGGCCTGAAAAGCCCAATTGGAAAACACCAGTACACAAACAATAATGTATGACTAAATAAAGTTCTACTAAAAATTGCATATAAATGACTAACTTTAGTCACGTGACTATTAGAGGTTTATTTGTAGTCATTTATAACACCACTAAATTTATGACTAAACAATTTTAGTCATTTATTTAGTCATTAATTTGGTCATTGATTTGGTCATTGATTTAGTCATTGATTTAGTCATTTATTTAGTCATTAATTTTAGTCACGTGACTATTTTAGTGGTTTATTTGTAGTCATTTATAACACCACCAAATTTATGACTAAACTATTTTAGTCATTTCTTTAGTCATTGATTTGGTCATTGATTTAGTCATTAATTTAGTCATTAATTTACTCATGGTAGTGATTTGTTTAGTCATATATTTAGTCATTAATTTAGTCATTGATTTTTGTTAACTGGTCATTTATTTAGTTATGGTAGTCATTTATTTAGTCATATATTTAGTCATTACTTTAATCATATATTTAGTCATTACAAATCAAATCTAACTTAATTAATCCTCATAAATTTATGCATATAAACTTCAAGTATCATAGATATTCAAATGTTAAAAAACACCATGAAATGAAGACTAAAATTCTTGAACAAATATGATTGATCAGACACAAACACAAATAGATTACAAATCAAGACGAGCCACAACACAATATTTATGAGTGGAGAAAAAGCCTCTCTGAAAATTTACTTCATTAAGCCTCATTGGAAAATAAAAATCTCATTGGTTACATTCAATGTCTCAGTGACACTATATAAACAAAATACTCTTATTTTCATATACTTATATTATTTTCCCCTTCCTTAACTATAGTCCTTTTGGAAGGGCAGCGACCTCCTATAGGGGTTTGACCCATTTAATCCCCTTGCAAATCCACAACTTTCCCACCGCTATTGGTTTTGGCTCCTCTGAACTCTTCCTCGCTGGTATTCACCTTTCACTTCTCTAATTTGGAGTTGCAACCTAAAAATAAAGTTTCAAAATTTGCACATCAAAAACTCAGAAAAGTCAAATAATACAGAAGATAAAATTCAAACATTTTCTTTTCCTTTTCGAACTATGGAACCCTAAACTTAGGCGCTAGATATAGTGAATGTATTAGAATTGGATATAACATCCATCAAAAACATATTTGGAAGTAGATTTTTATCAAATAGTGTAGTTGCAAATTCCACTAATTATAATAAAGATAAATAGTTTTACCTTTCTGCATCAACTAATGCAATTCTGATAACTTTTAGAGGATCGGCAATGCTATCCTTTATCATATCCACATACTCACCTACAAGTTACAAAAAAACATTAAACTTATTAATTAGACTCAACATAAAAGATAAGGCAACTATAAGAAAGCATGTTGAGGAAAAGTATACAAAATCCACTTCAATTATTTTAAATTTTGAGGAGTTTCTCCAAATAGCACAGGTTCCTAAAACAAAATGGGGACTCTTGAGTAAAATGGACTGAAAGAACCTGAACCAACTGTGATAAACACTTGAACTTGAGGATGTATTTGCAAACAAAGAGAAGGTAATGTACGAGAGAAGTATGAAAACCTTTAAAGCCAAATGTTATTGCTGAGTGTTTCTGGCTTAGATTGTGTTGCATTTTTTCAATCAATGTTTCAGATCACACTCTATGATCCATCATTAGGATAAAGGAGAGCATAAGGAGTAAAATGAATAGTTGCAGACCAAGAATTGAATGAAAAAGGAGGGAGGGTTTGGGGAAAGATGGCTCAAGAACCAAGGTGATGAAGGAGGGATTACACTAACAAAAACAAAAAGGAGTAATTAATTAAAGATTAACAACACAACTGAGCAAGAATAAAAGTAAGCAAACAAATAATAAATTAAATGATTAAACCAAGAGACACAAATAATATAGAAGGAAACTAATAATAAAGGGAAAAAACATATAAAAAATAAGCAAACACACAAAAAAACAACATGCATACAATTATATATGCACACAAACACAAAAAAAAACAACCAAACATACATACAAACCTATAAATAAATAAAAACTACACAAACAAAAAACCAATTGACATTAAAGGAAGCAAAATAATATAGAAACACAACCAAAAAAATAAAGAAAACAAGGAGACACAACAAGAAATAAAGGAAACAAAAAAATTAGAAGCACACAAGAAAAAATATAAATGCACACAAACACATACATACAACCATATATATATATGAAAGAAAGAATCAAAAAATAAATGAACCAAACTATCAACAAACAAAAAGAACCATAATACAAACATGAAAATATAAATAAATAAAAATATAAGCGCACACATATACATACAAACATACAAACCAAATCAAATAAAAGCAAGCATACAAACAATTTCAATAATAGTTTACATATTCATCAAAGTATGATTAAAAAAAAAGACCTTGACAGTCGATCATTATTTTTGCAGCCTTCATTACATTGCCAAAGTTATGCAATGGCTCACCCATACCCATAAATACAACATTTATAATTGGACCAACCTCACCTGATAAAAGATGACGGGCATAAACAGCTTGCTCCACCATTTCAGCTGCAGTCAAATTTTTCTTTAAACCCATCCTTCTTGTATAGAAAAATTGGTAGTTCATTGCACAACCTACTTGACTAGACACACAAATGGTAGTATGATTGAAAGTGAGTTTTTGCAAATGCCCTGATAGACATATATGCAAAATATGGAAGCATACACAAAGCACACGAGATTATTCATTATTGCATGGAATAAAATCATCGGCGAGAGAAAGTCCTCTCAGTGGAACAGAATAGCATGTCCCTCTGATGCCCCAAAACCCTAAAATAGTGCATATTGCAAGGAAGAAAACCATCGGCGAGAGAAAGGCCTCTCAGTGGAATAAAATAGCATGTCCCTCTAATGCCCCGATAAGGGTAAAGGGTCAATTTTGAAGAATTCTTTAGTGAGACGATTGATCATCGGTAGGAATTAAAACATGATCTCATCGATATGCCTCAAATAGATGCCATCTCATGGAATGAAATGATTGATTGCATAATGTGCGCAAAATGTATTTTGCAAGGAACCTCTCAAAATCTTTGAATTAATGAAGCACTTTGGAACATGCCCTAACATTGTAAGCTTTGCTTGGGTTCTAGGTGCATGTAGTCATGCATGTTTAGTGGATGAGGGTTGCACATACTTCACACGTCAGTAACCCTTATTGCATTACAATTTACATAAATAATAGAATAATTTTGTTAGATGTTGTAGTTGCAACTGCCCTAGTAGACATGTATGAAAAATGTGGAAGCATAGACAAGGCATGCGAACTGTTTGACATAATTCCTGAAAGAGATGCCATCTCATGGAATACGATGATTGCGGGATATGCACAAAATTCATTTGCTGAAAAGGCTTTAGAAACTTTCAAGAAAATTCAATTAGTAGGTGTGAAGCCAAATTCCACAGCCTACGCCAACATCCTCCCTGCCTATGCCAAAATGGGAGCTATGGAGTAGGGTATGAACATCCATCATAGCATAATAGATGGGGTATTTTTGTCAAATATTATGGTTGGAAATGCTCTATTAGACATGTATGCAAAATGTGGAAATGTACACAAGGCACGTGAACTCTTTCATGGAATTTCAAAGAGATGAATTTTTATATGCTTGAGTGGGAGACAAAGCTAAATTGAACATAAAGGGATACAAAGAGGTCTCCTCTTTTATCATTTATGCATTTCAACATTATATGAAAAAATATTTCATGGTGTTCTTAATTAGATTCCTTTGGGTGATAAAAGATCATCTAGAGGGAACTTTTCCATATGATAATAGTCTTCTAGAAATACTTAAGTCTGCAATATAGTTCTAGTTTCATAGTCAATACAGACACAACACATTTATATAAGCATGTTGTACAATAGTGTATAATAAGAAAATAGGACTACTGATGTGAGATGAAGATGTCATAAACTTGATGCATCATCAAATAACCTAAGAAATGGTACACCTCAGACAAGTGTAGTGTACCCAATTCACCAAATTATAGTGCACCGAGTTTGCAAGGATATTTTTTAATCAATCTACTTAGAAACAAAGAACTTGCAAGGTATTGTTGAACAGTTGAACTTACTACTTGAAAAAGCAAGAAAATTAAAACGTGTTAAACACAAAATTGCTTGCAATACATGGCTATATGTACGAAAAACCCATAATCAAATTGTATTGAAAGTAAATAAGTCTACTCTAACTACCAAATTGTACTGAAAGTAAATAAGTCTACTATGACTATCAAATTGAGGAAATTGTATGTCCAACTACCAATGACTTGAGAAATAGAAGAATATGTGATTGCATTAATGCTAAGGTAAAATACAATAAACAAATCTACATACCATCCACTCCAAAAATTAAGCAAATCCATTAGGATCAAATTATCTTTATCCAAATCAATTTCAATAGAATACATATGAAAATTTTCTACACAAAAGAGATGAAATGTATATGGTCCAAAAAAGGCATCTTTCAAACTTGCAAGGACAGATGAGGGAAAACAAACCTCCCAATATTCAATATGTGTTCGAGTTGCTCGATCCAACTCCAAATGCATTTTTATGTCATCATGTAGTTCTTCCATTTCATTTACGGTAAGACCTTGTTTAGGCCATAACAAGGTTAATGAATACCAAGCCACTCATTAATTAAATGTTTTAAAATAAATATAACATTATAAAACCATT
This sequence comes from Sequoia sempervirens, assembly GCA_007258455.2. Lineage (NCBI taxonomy): Eukaryota > Viridiplantae > Streptophyta > Pinopsida > Cupressales > Cupressaceae > Sequoia > Sequoia sempervirens. Next base: position 42,174 of record VDFB02032882.1, read on the forward strand.
GTAATATGGTTCAACTCTTCAAACATGTTTTATCACCATAACCATCCAAACAAAGAGACATCAAACAAATAATGGTAGGGTGTCAAAAAAAAATCAAAAATCAAACTTCCTTAACATTTTAAATTTATATACCATTTACTCAATTTTCACCTCACATTTAACTTTTAAACTTTGAACAATGAAAGAGATTGCACCCTGATTCCTAACTACACAGAGCACCACATTTTACACACTTACAATTCTCAATATGTTATATTTCCTTTCAGTTGTCACCCCAGGTATGATCTTAAAAAAACAAAACAAAAAAGTAGAAAAAACATAGAGATTTCCACTAAAACTGATTTCTTTATAATCTTCATTAGCATGGTGTAAATACACATACAAGGATGAGACTATACTAGCTAGACAAGGAAATTCACATGCAAAGAGCAACAAGCTAACTACAAAAATAGAAATATTTACAAGAGCACGATATTCATTATTTCTTGTCGATGTCCACCTCTCTTTCTAATGTGTTTGAGTGTTGTTGGGCTATTGGTGGACTTTGATGTGACTCCCAGTGACACGCAAGAGTCCTCTTGATGATTGCTTCAGAACTAATTCTTGTTGGAAAATCAAGTAGATTGCATCCAGACTCCAAATCACACGATGTACTCACTACAAACTCAAAGAGATGATCTTTCAAATTCCTATGGCTGACACCCTATATGAGTCTTCGATAGAAAATGTCCAAGTAGGATAGTCTATGGCATCCTGCTTATTTTTCCTACATTTATCCCTACCAAGGTACTTGCAATTACAAAATATGGTAAGTATTCCCTTTATCATCATGCTTCGATGGATGTTCGTGTGTGATATTTGTCTCAATAAAACTGCATACATAGTTGGTGTTACACTTCAGTGGCTCAAAAAAAATATCATGAAAAGGAAAGGACGTACTTTATCATTTGTAGACAACCGGGAGAATTGAAGGGTGTCAGAGATGCCATCTCATGGAATACGATGATTGCGGGATATGCACAAAATTGATTTGCTGAAAAGGCTTTAGAAACTTTCAAGCAAATACAATTAGCAGGTGTGAAGCCAAATTCCACAACCTATGCCAATATCCTCCTTGCCTGTGCCAAAATGGGAGCTTTGAAGCAGGGTATGAACATCTATCAGAGCATAATAGATGGGGAATTTTTGTCAGATATTATGGTTGGAAATGCTTTGTTAAACACGTATGCAAAATGTGGAAACGTACACAAGGCACATGAACTCTTTGATGGAATGCTTCAAAGAGATGTCATTGATGGATAAATTATGCAATGATGGATAAATTACTCTAGTTTCTGAGTGCTCCCCACTTATTCAAATGGTTTGTCTTAAAATCCATCTATCTAATATATAAGTAAATTTTATAATACTCTAGCAATGTGCTATGAACTAATACATTTTTATAAACTCTAAGATTAAAAGACTTTGTCATTGAGCTTTCAACTAATACATTATAGCTAGTGCAGGGCTGCATTCTAGTTTTAGAGATACATTTTAACAATATAAAACTTGGAAACTTAATATGTAAGAACACCATTTTGATTTGTATGGTTAAAGATCAAGAGATTTGGAACAATTTATTTTTCATAATTATGCAGAGCACACACCACAATAAAGTAGTATTTTATTTTGTTCTTATTAAAAAATGGGTAAGATAGCATGAAACATACATGTTCTCACTGGACATCTCATAGAGCTTTCCTCTGTTGGAGAAAACAATGAGAGCCACCTCAACATCACATAACATAGAAAGTTCATGGGCTTTCTTCATTGAAATGAACTCAGACACAAGATTGTTGAACACAAGTCATCCAAGCTTCCTGGTTCATTTTCAGTTCAGCTGTGGAAGATAGTTCATAAGGATGGAAATTGGCACAAGGGATCAACTCTACCAATATTATGGGACCATTATCCAATCATCAAACAAGTAAGATCAAATCACTTAAATGAAATATAACCTCCTATAGCAAGTCAATGAAAGAATATAATAGAAAGGTATAAAGCCAAATTCCACAACATTTTCCAGCATCTTTCCTACCTATGCCAAAATGGGGGCTTTGGAATAGGGTATGAACATCCATCAAAGCATAAATAATAGAGGAATTTTGTTAGATGTTGTAGTTGCAACTGCCCTAGTAGACATGTATGCAAAATGTGGAAGCATAGACAAGGCATGTGAACTATTTTTAAAAATGCCTAAAAGAGATTCCATCTCATGGAATACAATGATTGCAGGATATGCACAAAATGGATTTTCTTAAAAGGCTTTAGAAACTTTCAAGAAAATGCAATTAGCAGGTGTGAAGCCAAATTCCACAACCTATGCCAACATCATCCCTGCCTGTACCAAAATGGGAGCTTTGGAGTAGGGTATGAACATCCATCAAATCATAATAGATGGAGGATTTTTGTCAGATATTATGGTTGGAAATGCTCTGTTAGACATGTATGCAAAATGTGGAAACGTACACAAGGCACATGAACTCTTTCATGGAATGCCTCAAAGACAAGTTTCTAAATAATTGAATAATTAATCTCTCTATCTACATTGACTATTGTATGATTGTGTGTTATTACAATTGTAGTTACCCACAATATGACTTTAATTCCTTCTGGTTGTTATATACATCACTGACATTTGATAAGATTATTACAGGGGTAGAAACTTTTGGGAAAGGCTTGGCAAACCAACCGCCTGTAGCCATATTATAGACAACCATTACAAGTGTAGGTTGTTTGAGTTTAACAAGTACATTTCCCCAAGGATTATATTCTTCTATTTTTTTATTGGTATTTAAATCTTTTGTAGTTGGTATTTTAATATTCTATGCAGGTACAACGAGAGCAGAACTTGTAACAGCATGTGCATGACATAAAATGGTGATAAACATTAGTGGTATTGGCAATAAGAGTGGGGTCCCTTAAGAGAGGTCCATGATAACCATAACTCCTTCCCTACAATTGTAAAAATATTAGAATAAAGAGGCAAAGTTCTACATCCATAACCCTACTCTTACAAATCAATGAGTTTCTTGCTAATCTTGTAACAAAATTTCACATTCTTTTAGTTTTAGATACAAGAGCAAGTGATATTTAGTAATTACATGACTCTCTTAACAATGATGTAGGCTAATTTATTATGTACAAAAATTCATAAAACATTTTCAAAAGAAAAAGACTTACGATGTGACATCTATGTTTGGTATAACTTCATAAGCCTTTCTCTTATCATATTTGTCTCCTGTTACATGGAAACAAAGTAGACAAAAAAATAGGATATATTGAAAACCATCAAAAAATCACTTCAATGACAAATAAATAGAAAATATAATACAAAAATTATCTAAATATTATCTTGACCAGAATAAAGTAATTATCAATGTGCCCTGTAAATATAAATGTACCTTCTCGACACTCAGGTACATATTTTGCAAGTCGGTATTTCTAGAGTAGCACTAATATATCAGTAATGTGGACACAAAATCTTTAAAATGTAAAATTAAGTAAATATAAAATGAAACCATTTTAAAAAGTAAAGATTTTCACTTGAAAATGGCTTTTTACATGATAGATAGTGAGATCTTGAACACCCATAACCCTAAGTATACCCTTAGGTGTGGCTCCTATGAAACATCAATAGCTGAGTATTAGAATACAATGCAAAGAAGTTGGCAAGTTGGAATATGTTGTTTAGAAGTCAAATGAAGACATTATACAATGTACTCTATAAACAACTAGATAGTAACCATTAACTACCTACCATTATATTCAACATTAAGTGCATAATTTGAAACCTTGAGAAACTACAAGCCAAAAAGCAAATGAGAGAAAAAGAGACCACACACAAACTAAGACCACAATTTTCAGAAACCATGTGAGAAATAGGAGGAAGATACTAAAAAAATTTGACCAATGGATCTCAATTGACATGATTTTGTTTGGTAGATATAATCTTAAGTTTTTAGAAGCATCATTTGATGTTTTTTATGCCAGTATGCAAACTATGCTTGAAAACTTGAGAAAATACAAACCAAAAAGCAAATGAGACAAAAGGAGACTATACACAAACTAAGACATAAATTTTAGTAACCTTGAGAATTAGAAGGAAGATAATAAACAAAGTTGACCAATGGATCCCAGTTGATATGATCTAGTCTACTAGATATAATCTTTATAAGCACCATTTTATGTTTCTTATGCTAGTACTTAAATTATGCACATCTCAATAAATATCTGTGACACATAGTCTCACATCAATAGTTGCCCTCTTTTTCTATGTATGGATATCTTTGTACAACTTTAAAATTCCTTTGTTTATTGTAAATTGTATATATTTTTATTAGATTCAACCCAAAATTTAGGTCCACAAATATTAATAAAAAAAGGGGTTCTTAAATAATTTCCAAAAACAATTAAAGAGTTGATTGAAGAGGGGGACAATCCTAGGAGGTAGACAATTCCCCCTAGAACCTCTCCTCACATTCAAGCCTAAGGAATTGTTGGTAGTAAAATTGGTAAACGTGAGCTTGGCTCTAAGACTTGTGCTATGAGTGAGGAATGCTAGAGAGCCCATAAGTAGAGAAGTAATGAAATCCAACATATAAGTGTCCAAGGTAAATTCAATAATAAAATCATTGAGTTGTTCATTTGAAGAAGAATTAGGGGACAAGAAACATATAAGTTATACCATTTTCTTCAATGAATACAATGCTTTCCAATTAGATGTTTCTTTTAATAAGGAATACTACATGATTATTTTATAGAGAATGTTAAGTCTAAGAAAAATGTGCAATATAGCCAGAGTTGGAGCCTCTACAAATTGCAGCTATATATCAAAAGCTAACCTCCATGCCAATATAAGGATTTGGCATATAACTACAAATCACTCAACCATTAACTAACCAAACCAAGCCCTTATATACTAAAATTGGCCATATATAGTACCAAGGTCATTTAGAAAAAAATTGTCTCTTAACAGATTGTAACCTAACTTGCCTATTCGCGTTTGAGTACAATTTTGGGATTCAAGTTTTCTACAAGATGGAGTTTTTTTTCCCAAGTTTGACTTATCAATAAATTTTTTACCCAAGTTAGAATTCCAACCCACATCCTTTCGATTTAAATTGACTTATCAATTAAATATTTGGGGCTATCCCGCCATTTATCTATAATTTCCTCTTTTTACCTATAGTATTCTTTCTAGGGAAATACAGGCCATGGGGATCATATTAGAGCTAGGATCCAATAGGTATAATCTATCTACATACTAAATCAATAGTAATTGGAAAAATGAGAAAAGGGTAATGTGGCTTCTTCAATATGTTTTTAGTTTGGATTTACATTTTAGCAACAACCTGTAACCTTTAGAAGCAAGAAAAAACCTAAAATCTTAACCCTCCTCTAGAATGAGAAGGGCCAAATGTTCGTTAAGAAAATTTATTGATGGATTATGATTAATTAATTATTAAATTTGGTATGATTGAGAGAGATTCCTGTGGTTCAGAGATTATAAGTAGCTAAGAAGAGTAAGCAGTAAGTAGAATCAACAATATACCTTCTATAAGGTTCAACACTAAGAAAAAGATAACCACTTTTTTAGTATTTTGAAGGCTTGATAATCTACAGTTATATTTTAAATTTAGGAGCAGAGAAATGCAACATTCATTATATCAATGAAGAGAAAATTGATAGATTTATCTTGAACAGGGTTACATGAATCAGACTAAAATTGTGCCTATCAGAATTCCTTCTTGATGTATGATACACAAATTAATGTTGAATATTTCCCACTTTCTTGTCAGTTCTAAAAATAGGATATTTGTTGTGTCTTCCATTTTTTGGAAATGTAACCATTTTAGGTGTAGACACCTGAATTTGGACACTTCATTTGTCCAAATTTACCCCTTTTTGTCTAAATATCCCCTTATCTGCATTAATTAAGTAATATCACTATTATTTAATTAATACCTCTAAAGTTATTCTAATCCCTAAGGTATTTAGTTAATAGTTAAATACATTCTCTTTAATCCTCCTTTCATCAAATAAATTAAATAAATATGACATTTATTTAATTCCTCACATGTCACATAACTTTCACTTAATCCTAACTCACCTTCTAATCTCTTCATTAGGGATGTGCACATGCCTAATCCTTGATTAGGATGTGTCACATCCTCCAACTTTTGCAAGTTGGCCTCTAATCTTCCTTAACCACTAATTATCTTCTAAATCACTGATTAGCTAATCCAATCAACATCTTGGTCAACTCTCCCCATCCCCCAAGGAATTTTTATTTCTTTTTTGTCTTCTCCATGTGAATTTTTAATTCACATTTATTCCTCCAAGGAATCTTCTCTTCTCCATGCAAGTTCTAGAACCCTTTGACTTGTCACATCACCCACATGTGTCAAAATCTCACCTTTTTGGGAACTTTGTCTTATCCACTAGATTCTTCCAATCATTGTGAATTTAAAATTCACTTTTATTCCTCTAAGGAATATTCTCTTCCCCATGTGATCATTGAGAGGTCACATCAAGGTACTTGCAAGTACCTCTATCAGATGTCCTTCCACCTCACCTATGCCTCATCACATCCTTGGCCACATCATATTCCACATGTCAAGATGTGAGGGCTTGTGAGTCCTCAACTCACCATAGCCCTTCATCTTGTCCATGGTGGCTTAATCTTGACCATTGAATTCTCTATAGAATTCAACTTCTTCTATAAATCCCCCTCTTTTCTCTCATTTAAGGACCTTATGCATTTGATACCAAACTCTTGCCATTTTTACATTTGAAACCATACTTAGCCAATTTGCATAATTTTCCTTTAGCATAGCACTTGAATCCATTAATCATCCACTTTCAACCATCTTGCATCCAATATTGCATCTTTAATCTCATTTTCCATCCAAGGAGCATACACAACATTGAAGATCGAAGGGCCAACCAAGGGACAACTTGACAAGGTATAATCGTTTCATTACATCTTTGTTTAAGTTCAACATTTTTCCCAATCTTAAGGTGTTAGGTGTTATTTGTTGTTTCTTGCATTCTTGTTGTTGCTGCATGTTTAGGAACAAGGATTTTCACCTGATCACATTTCTGGCATGCCCAGTGGAACCCACAAATGGGTCTTTTTCTCTCAAGTTTTATGTTGTTTCATTGTCTACAGGTTTAGGTTGTAGAGAGGCAAACCTACCCAGAGAGGAGTGAACCTACCCATAGAGGGGCGGACCTACCCTTCACAGAGCCCAAAAATAGTAGGTTTTCCAACTTTCAGTAGAGGGGTGGACCTGCCCTTGCCAAGGGGCGCACTTGTCCACCCAGGGGCGGACCTACCCAAATAGAGGGGCAAACCTGCCCAAAACAACATTTTCTAGAAGGTAAAAATTGTATTTTAAGTATCGTTTTCTGTTGTTTTGAGTATTTCTGACCCCCTAACATGTGTTGTTTGTGTTTATACAAGGATTTGATTAGCATTTGGTGGAAAAAAAAATTACTAACAAATTTCTTGCAAGGCCATCCGTTTTTAAAGCATTTATTAGCTGCTTGTTATCATTTTTCATTAGTTTAGGCACATAGCTTAACTAGGAGGGGTCAAATTTACATTGTGTGTTGTTCTTGTGGTAGGATATTGATGTATCCAATCCCCTTGCACCATTTGGTGATCCTAGGTGATGAGAAATCATAGCTTACCAAGTCCTTTGAGTCACCCATTTTTTCTTTTTCTTAGGGACTTGCTTGGGGATTTCACCACCCTAAGGGACGATCCAAACCATGTGTACCAGTGGGGTATACAAAGGGTGGAGGCCAAAATTGTACCCTAATCCAGCCACGTCATTATTGACAAAGCGTCGGGATGACGTGAAGAGTTGGTCTGAGCCTTCAGTATCTCACTAAGGTTCTCGACTCATGCTTGTGATGGGTTGATGTTCATGGTTTGGGCCTCATGTACTAGGTGTATATCAAGGACTCCCTATCCACCTTGTTTATCCTAGATAGAGGACTTTGTTGGCCATACCCATTCTACTAATCTTAGGATTGTGCTGCTTGAACTGTTTCTTTGTGCAAAACCAATGTTTTTTTGTTCAGTCAAGTCAACCTTATCCTTTGATTGTTTCTTGTTTTGTTTTGGGTCCTCTACCATAGTCGTTTTTGCAAAAATAAAGTTCAAACTTATGTAGAGGGGTAGACCTACCCTCTGTCTCAGTCCCTTTTTAGCCTATTTTTATCATATTTACCTAACTTTTTGTCAAATAGATGTACCTGCCCTAGTAGGGGCGCACCTGCCCTCATAGGGGTGTACTTGCCCTAGTAGGGGTAGACCTAACCTTGGAGGGGTAGACCTGTCCCCTGAACAACCAGTTTTATCACCCGTTTCATCATTCTGAGCACTCGTTTCATCGTTCTGAGCGCCCATTTCATCATTCCGATCACTCATTTCCCTATTTCAAACATTCATACATCTGTTCTTAGAATCCATTCCCTATCTTGAACATTCATCCTCTTCATCCAAACATCCATTTCCTCATTTCATCCACCCGTTTACCTATTCCAAATAACTATTTTTGGTCGTTTTCACTGAATAGGCGTACCTACCCTAGTAGGGGCGTACCTACCCTTGGATAGGTGGATTCGCCCTTCAAACAATTGTTTTCATCCTACATTCGGTCATTCCGGGTGTCGTTCCTTCGTTCTGACTAACCGTTTTCCATTTTGAGTGGTTGTTCACCCATTCCAAGCATTCGTCTCCCCATTCTGAAGGTCAATCTCCCCGATCGAACATCCATTTACTCTTTCTGAGTCATCGTTCATCCATTTCGAGCCTTCGTTCAGTCATTTTGAGCACTCGTTTGCCCGTCATCAACACTTTTCCAAAAGTCATCGTTTCATCAACCAAATCACATGGGTGCTACTTAGAACATCATTAGAGTCCATATCCATCATTAAATCATCCACCCCAATCATCTAGACTTCATTTTGAGGGTATTGATTTTTATGCTAAAACTTCCAGAGGCCATAACTTTTGACTCAGGTGTCCGATTGGGTTGAAATTTTATGGATGGTTGTGTTAAGAGATGGCATGTGGATTCCCAACGACCCTTATTTAGTTGGACCCTACTTTGAGACATTTTTGGGGCTTCAAACTTTCATCTTGACCCTCAAAATCGCAATTTAGTGTTTTTTTTTAGTTTTTGAAAAATCATTTTCGTTAATAACTTGGAATGCATGTCTTAGATTTGGGATGTGCGTTGGAAATTCATCCTATCTTAGTTTTGGGTATTTTTTGGGAAAAAAATGGACTCTCAAAAGTATGTCTGTGAAGTTTCCTAAAATGGCAAAATTTGACAATTTTTAAAAACTACCAAATCTGGTAAAAATTTGATTGTCAGCACCTTACATTCTTGAAACCCTTTAAATTGGTGTAGAATCAATCCCATCACATCATCCAATCCCGATCTGAGCTTGACCTAAATCCCGACTTGAGCTTTAGTCTGTTTCCATCTAAAATCTTTGATCCATTCTCTTTATCCTTTCATCATCATGAATCCTTATCCTCCATCAATAATAGTCAAGGGAAACCCTAATTACATCGATGACGATAATAAAATTATTTTTGATCAAGAGGAATATGACATAGATCCCCTTGACGTTGTCATTGCTAGTAAGCTTTCTCCACTCGCTTTCCAAAATCCAATAACCCCTCCAAGCTATCCCATTATGTTGTTATCCATGCCTAGTCACGCTCCTTATGCTACCTTTGAAAATGGATATCCATTATCCTCCTCACCTACATCTCCATCATATACTTCATCTACGTCATCCTTTTATCAGACACCCACATCCTCTTATCCTAATCTTCCATCCCAATACTCTTATCATAATCCCACACCCATGTCACACTATCCTAATCCTCCATACCAATCAACCCCATTAACTGACCCTAATCCAATATTTGCATCTCTTTATCCTAATCCAACATCCACGTCTTCACATCTTAATCCACCATCCCAACACCCTTACTACAATCCACCAATTGTATCCTCTTGTCCTAATCCACCATCCATGTCCTCCTATCCTAATTCATCATACCAATATCCCTACTTTAACCCTCCATCTAATCCTAATCCTCCATCTACTCCCAGTCCTACATCCAACCCTAATCCTCCATCTACTCCTATTCTCCCATGTACTCCTAGTCTTCCATCCAATCTTGTTCCTCAATATAATCCTTCATCAATCCCTAATCCTTCATCCACTCCTACCTCGCCATCTAAGCCTCGAGCATGCAAATTTCTCACTCCAGAAGTTCTCCAAGGACTCATGACAAAGAAGACATTCCCCACTCCACATCTTGAAGTCATGGAACCATGCCATCCCAATCCATCATCCATGGTCACTAGTGATGAGGCCCTTCTCCGTATCACACCTATCATTGATGTTACAACCCCTAGCACCACTCAAACCATGAAAATCATCAAACACACTAAATTCATTGAGCCCCCATCTCCTACTCTGAGAGCTACCAAACCCATCGAAGATAACCAAACCCCATCACCATCTTCTACTCCTAGATCCACCCAATCCATCGAATACACCCAAATCCAATGCACTTCTCCTACCCCTAGTATCACTAAAATACATCTTGATGAATGCTTTGAATCCTCCATCCTTCCATCTTCCCCACTTGAAGAGTCCCTCCAAGACTCCATCATCATACCTCCCACAAATGATGAAGCTTTCTAAGAGCTTGATCTAGAGCATGCCAGTATACCCCCTTCTCCATCTTAAGATCCTACTAACTCATCCATTCCACCTCATGCTCCCCTTGTCACTACAGATCCACTCCCTCCATCTCATGATCCCTTATAACCCTCTAATCTACCTCAAGGTCATAGTCCCCCATTCATCCCATCACATGATCCCCTTGTTACTCGAGATCCGACCACTCCATCACATGAGCCCTTATCTCCCGTTGCCACAAATCTAGAACCTATCATATCCCCTAATCCCTCTCCTAATACCACCCATCTAGATGCTACTATCCCATCATCACCTAAACCTACTATCCCCACACCGCTTGTATATCCCCTTGGTACCCTCACATTCTTCCATGGCGGTCTCCTTGCAAAAGAAAAACAAAGCATATTTACTACCCATCATCCTCCTAATAATGGACTCGCATCATTCTTCTAGAATAACAAAAATCTTGTCATGGATCGAATGCTCAAGAACATGAACTATCAAGGAAAAGGTTTAGGCCTTCACGAGCAAGGTATTTTAGAGACCATCCAAGTCAAAGAACAAATCTATATGCAAGGTCTTGGACATATTTCTCAAGACTCACAATCTAAAGATGTTGGTACAACCTCTAGACGTCCTCAATGAGCCTCTTCCAAACAAAATATAGGCTCTTCCCATCGCTCCACTAGATCATTTTTTTCCATCCCCCCTCCTCCATCGCACCACCTCAAAATAACCATCCATATTCCTCCCTCATATGCTCCATCCATTTTGGGTCCTTATGTCCCTCCACCCACTACATCTATTTTGGGCCCTTATATCCCAAAATCACCTCCTCCATCTCATCCTATTCATCCTTTCATCCATCCATCACCCCTCCATGTCACCCATCACAAACATCCCACTCTCATGTCCCCTAATCAGGATCAACAAAGGCACATACCTACACATCCTCCATCTACACGTAGTCCTCATAATCCTACCTCCATTGCTCCATATCATCCATCTCCTCACACCCATCTCATTGCTATCAAAATCACTTTGGATGCTAAAGAAAAAATGCATAAATCCAAACATCCACATAAATCTAAAGCTCCCCATGTCCCCTCTAAAATTCATGGTGAAGAAAAGAAAAATCAAATCCACAATCAAAATCAAACCCATCAGCCACAAAGTCCCACCAAAGAAAAAATCAAAGCCATGTGGATCCCAAAGAAAAAAGATGCAATACCTTCAAATGAAGCATCCATAACAACATTCAAAGTTTCTAATCCAAAATATAATCATTCACATCCACCACCTCCTAAATCTATTTTGGGTCCTTATGGCCCAAAATTCACTATCCCATCTCCTCCATCATCCCCACATTCTCCATCTATTAATCCTCCTATCCTTTCACATACACCACCACATGTGCCAATGTTGGTCCTGAACTCACCACCCCATCACACACCTACCCCATCATTCCATCCACACACTTTCCACTATCCCATCCATTATCCCACACATCTCCCTCATCCAATCCCTCTAATCCATTCCCTTGCATAATCCATTTATCCTAATGACGTTGTATCAACATCCAATAGTCACTTCAAATATGGGCTCTTAATACCTCATAGAAAACTTGATGTTTGAGTCCTTCATCCACCCCCTTATCACATGTATTCTAACTCCACACCCTATCCTTATCCATCTCCCTCTGCATTATCCAAAAATCAAAAAAATCAAAAAAAAGAAAGAAAACAGTAAAGAGAACTAATTTTTCCAATGGTGAAAACTTGGAAAACAAGTGCCTTGGATAAGTACCATGATGAAAACCTAGAAAATAGGTGTCATGCATAAATCCCCATTCATATTTTTTTCACACTTGGGGGCAACTCCCTTCCCCTTCACCCATCTCCTCCATCTAACCTATCTTACACATCCTTCTTGTCATACCCCATTTATCCAAATCCCTCCATCCTCCTCATGATCTTGATATCAATAGGGGAAAACATATAAACATGCTTTGGACATCTCTTGGCATACATTCCCCTCATCCGCACACTATCCTAATCCTTATTCACATTCATCTACCTTCCTTGTCCACCTGCCATGCTACCAACAATCTCCCTTCCTTATCCATACATCCTATCCATATCCATCTCACTCCTTTATTTACCTATCCTTCTATCTTCCACTCGTCTTGCATCCCTCCTACCTCATGACACATGACATATTTAGAGTGGGGGCACTTATCTCCCTTTGTGACAGAGTCCTTGGAGACATCATCCATCATAACAATCTCTTCCATCTACCCACTATTATCTTCCTATCCACTCAAACAATCCCTTCCATCTCCCAATCCTTATCTTCCTATCCATCTATCATGACATCCCTTTCATCCCCCCATCCTTATCTTCCTATCCATAATAGCAATTATTTACATCTCCTCATCTTTATCCCTCTATTCATCCATCATAGCATCCTTTTCATCTCCCCATCCTACTCTTCCTATCCACCCAACTTTTGCTTCTTATCTGTTCATCCCTATCCTCGTCCCATCTTGTAATCCCTTTTCATTGGTATCTAGCTATAGGCCACTCCCCATGCAATCCAATGTCATCTATCTCATCATCGTCACTCTTTCTTCCTTTGCGCATCTTTCCAATATCCTATTGCTTCTCATCATTCATCTCTCTAGTTTATCATTCTCCCAATTCATCTTTCAATGATTTGGATAACTATCCTATCCATGAGCTTCATTTGATCACCATCATCCTATCCAATCCAACAGGTCTACCCTGACTCATAATTTTGGTTCCATCATTTTATCCCCTTATCATGGTTATCTCATCATCCCTTATCCATCATTTGTCTTTGGTCTTTTGTCAAACTACGTTGCCCCTACACTTTCACGTAGGAAAGGTCAATCATTTGATCTGCCCCCAGGGCTCCTTTATTTTCTAGATCATTAGTATTTTTTCTTTTTTTTATCTGGTCTTTGTCATCATCAAGGTCTCCATCAACCTCTTCTCACTTTTATCCATTGTCAGTTGTCAGCCTTTTATCGAACTACGAGGGCTCTGCGCTTTCATGTAGGAAAGGCTAATCTCTTATCATCCCCCAAGCCCTTAGGTCATTAGGGTGTGTTTGTCCTATGTTTTGTGTCATCAAGTATGCCCTTATCTAGCTAGTTCTTAACAAATGAGATCCACTTGTATCATGAGATCTAATCGGTTTTGAATATCTTGCATTATATCGATTGTTTAGTTTAGTATCCACCATCAGTCTCAATAGGATGCATCCTTCCTAATAGACCTCATCAACCCCATCCATCCTCTTAATCCTATGGAAAAGGACATTTGAAATTGATTGCGATCTTTTGATACTTTTGGATTTTGTTTATCATTTGAGCTCCCTATCATCACTTGTCATGGTTGCCTTGATCCATCATATCATGGTGTTCTTTGACTGGTAAACATAGGGGTGTATCTTGGTCTTTTGTTTGTTATTGTCTTCTTGGTTATCCCACGTAGTACCCACCAAGATCCTGAAGGTCTTGTGTTACGCTAGGGAATCCTTTTGTGCTTGTGGTTATCCCAATGCTTGACCCAACCAAGGTCTTCGTGACTTTGGGGTGTTGGGATAGCGTTCTTGTCTATTGTGTTTGTTTTATGCATTAGACATGAATAGACTTTGGTTCTTCATACCCTAGCATCTTGTGTCTTATGCTATAGCAAAATTCAGTGCTCCAAAAATGGAAAATTGCATTAGGATTTCATTTCCTCTCCCATTCCATCCTCTCATCTATCAAAAATCCCCCCCCCATCCATTCATCCTTCATCCATCTCCCTCCCCTATCCATCCAATCTCTTATCATCATCTCTTCAATCTTCTTAGAGTAATATAGATTAATTATTCTAAGTATCTTGTCCCCCATCCTTTTTATTCCTTTCATCCATCTTGCATCTCAATCCCACCCTCATCCATTCAATCTAGCACAACTCATCTAATCACATCCTTGGTCTTGTTCCCAACCTTGCTACAAGCCTCGATCCAATCATCCTCATTATTGTCCTCATCCTCTGGATGTATACTTCCCTATCCTTTGGTGTTGTTTTGGGATGTATCCTCCCCTCACCAACAACCTTTTTTATCGAGATGGATCCTTCCCTATCCTTGTTTTTTTTGGGATATATCCTTCCCTCATCAACAACACTTTCATCATCATCATCATCATCAGGATGTATCTTTCCCTATCCTCGTGTTGTTTTAGGATATATCATTCCCTCATTGACAACACCCCATATATTATCAACCCATTTCGGCTTGTAGCTTGACTGGGGCAACATCACCTTTATCCTTAAATCCATTTATGCTTCCCAATCTCCCATCACTTCTCATCCTTTTTTTTATCCATCACTTTGCATCCCCTTTCTCATATACCTCTCACATCACCTCATCCATTTCAAGAGAACACTTGTATTCTCTTGAACCCACATGTCCTCTCAAGGGGGCATCCTTCATCCCTAACCTTCATCTTCACTCCCATCATCTTTCTTCCCAATCACTCCTTTGATGACTGGGGCATCTTTTCCAATCTAACCATCTTCTTTTGAGTTCTACGTTTTAATATTCTTTGAAATGATGCTACTTCGTAACACCATCTCAAAGAGGGGAAAAATATAGACACCTAAATTTGGACACTTCATTTGTCCAAATTTACCCCTTTTTTATCTATATATCTCCTTATCCACATTAATTAAGTAATATCACTATTATTTAATTAATACCTCTAAATTTTTTCTAATCCCTAAGATATTTAGTTAATAATTAAATACCTTATCTTTTTAATCCTCCTTTCATCAAATAAATTAAATAAATATGACATTTATTTAATTCCTCACATGTCACATAACTTTCATTTAATCCTAACCCACCTCCTAATCTCTTCATTAAGGATGTGACACATCCTCCAACTTTTGCAAGTTGGCCTCTAATCTTCCTTAACCACTAATTATCTTATAAATCATTGATTAGCTAATCCAATCAACATTTTGGTCAACTCTCCCCATCCCCCAAGGAGTTATTAATTCCTTTTTGTCTTCCCCATGTAAATTTTTAATTCACATTTATTCATCCAAGATTCCTCTCCTCCCCATGTGAATTTTTAATTCACATTTATTCATCCAAGATTTCTCTCCTCCCCATGTGAATTTTTAATTCACATTTATTCCTCCAAGGAATCTTCTCTTACCCATGTAAGTTCTAGAACCCTTCGACTTGCAACATTACCCACATGTGTCAAAATCCCACCTTTTTGGGAACCTTGTCTTATCCACTAGATTCTTCCAATCATTGTGAATTTAAAATTCACTTTTATTTCTCCAAGGAATATTCTCTTACCCATGTGATCATTGAGAGGTCACATCAAGGTACTTGCAAGTACGTCTATCACATGTCCTTCCACCTCACCTACACCTCATCACATCCTTGGCCACTTCACATTCCACATGTCAAAATGTGAGGGCTTGTGAGTCCTCAACTCACCATAGCCCTTCATCTTGGCCATGGTGGCTTAATCTTGACCATTGAATTCTCTAGAGAATTCAACTTCTTCTATAAATACCCCTCTTTTCTCTCATTTAAGGACCTTATGCATTTGATACCAAACTCTTGCCATTTTGCCATTTGAAGCCATACTTAGCCAATTTGCATATTTTTCCTTCATCATAGAACTTGAATCCATTAATCATCCACTTTCAACCATATTGCATCCAATCTTGCATCTTTAATCTCATTTTCCATCCAAGGAGCATACACAACATCGAAGATCGAAGGTCCAACCAAGGGACAACTTGACAAGGTATAATTGTTTCATTCCATATTCTTTGTTTAAGTTCATCATTTTTCCCAATCTTGAGGTGTTAGGTGTTCTTCATTGTTTCTTACATTCTTGTTGTTGTTGCATGTTTAGGAACAAGGATTTTCACCTAATCACAGTAGGTAATGAATAAGGTTTTCCCATTTTAGAGTAGGGGCTATTTGTTTATTAGCAATGAGGGGTTGTTGGAGGAGAGGGCTAAGTTGGGGAAATATATTGTATGGGTATGTAGAATGTATTTGGTAAATCAACACATAATGTAGATATTGTATGGATATTGTATTGGCAGGTGTGAAGCCAAACTCTACAACTTTTTTCAACATCTTTCCTACCCATCGCTTTGGAACAAGGATCCAAGAAAATCTATGTAGATAGCTTTGATTTGATTGATTCATCCATTCGAATATGATTAAAAATATCTGCAAACACGCCTAATAGTAAATAACACCAGTTTACATACTTGGATTTGAGTGAACAATAAAAAGCTCCAGCATCAAGTGCCCATTCAAATAATGTATATACTCAGGAGAGGTAGTGATTGTTTGTTAATCAGTATCAAGCCACCTTTGCCCTACAAGGTTGGAGAACTATCAATTATTTTGCACCACTTGAATTATTTACAAAAGATTTTGGGAAAATTTCCTATCCTTTTAGCATGAGCTAAAGAGGCTTGTACTTTTAAGTTAACCTATTTGATTAACCACTTGAATATCCCTAATTAAATGTAGAGAGACATTTTTTTTGCATTTTACAAACCATGTCTTTGATTATCCCTTCTTAGTATCTTACTTGAGATGCATATTGATTTGGTTTTCCACAATTTTATAAAATCATATCTTGTTGAATTCAACTTAACAATAGATTAATCAAACCTTCACTGACAAAACTTTATCTCAGAACTAAACATAAAAATACATCAAAATTAGACATATAACATAGTAAAGAGTGAAGGAAATATTCAATAGTGATCTTCAAACCTAAAATTTCATATTGCATGAAGTAGATGTCCATTATTCTGTAATTCATTTTTTCAAAGATTCAGCATCAGTGTTTGGTGAAACATGAATGTCAAAACCTACTTTCAGGATGTTTGCGCCAAACAAAAAATGCCATTCACCACCTGTGCCAGCATATACTTTTCCTTTGCAAGCATCCTCCCTACACGAAAATAGGAGCTTTGGAACAGGGTATGGACATCTAGAAAAGAAATGTGTGCCAGTCTATGTAGGGTAAAAGATGTCATAATGTCAAAACCTAAATGTGCACATTATTGAACTTGGCAGTAATTTTCATTTTAATAAACATACTCTAAAACCACAATTTGGAGAAGTGAAAGGTCAATAGTAGTGAGGAAGAGTTTGGAGGAGTAGGAACCAATAGTGGTGGAAAAATTAGTACAAAATGGTGAAAAGCAACTAAAAAAATGACAAAAAAATGATGAACATTTTAGATTTGTTTAATCATAAATAATTAATATAATATATATAATATAAAATATAATTAATATATTATATATATATATTTAATATAATAGTAATAAGATTAAATTATATATAATATAATATAATTTATTATTGTATTTAATATTATATATAGATTATATTATTATTATAGGGTTATAATATTATTATATATTGTATTCTATAATAAAAAAATATTAAATATAAAATTATTATAACTAATAATTAATATATTCTTATATAGAACAAATTAAATTAATATATAAAAAATGTGATAGTTTAATTGATCTTTGGAGAGATTAGGAAAAAGAAGAGAGGTCGAGGGGGAGACAATTCTATATAGAGAGAGGAATATAATATACTAACACTTGCACCTAAAGGAGGTTAAAGGATTATGCCGATAGAAAATTATATGTATGTTAATATGTTAGAGAGTATGTGTTTGTGCATGGATGTGCTAAAAATTCTAGTTGCATGTGGCTAGCTTAAAAAATTAATAATAAGTGCTAAATAATGGAATGAAATAAATTAAGACAAATCTAAATTAGGGCTCCCTAACATACTTCGAGCTCTTAGGCTTAGGTGTGGTGAAGTTAGGGCTCCCTAAAATGCTTCCTCTTTGACCTCATCATGGTGGACTATGGGAATAACACTATTGATCCTTGACTCCTTAAGTGATCCATTCAAATGAATTGAAATAATTGATAATATATATGTATTATTTAAATGAAAGTGTCTGCAAGATAGCCCTCAAAATGCAATTGGATTATTTAAATCATATTTTATTAGTGAAATTGACCACAATTACTCTTTGATACATTTGACATGCTAACGCAATAGGGAAATCAAATTGGCTTCAAATCATAGTTAAAAACATTAATAATTCATTAACATAATGAGTAATAAAAGTTAAAGAAAGTAAATGTTAAATTTTTTTATAAAATATGTGAAGGCCTTAAGACTACACCAAGAGGCAATGCCTTCCATGCAATAGGTATTTTTGGTGCACCAAGCAACCTAGGTAGCCAAATGGCCCGCTTAGGTAGGGGTCCCATGAGGGGGGCTTAAGCTCTATGGATTATGATCAAATTAGAAAGAAAAAAGAATAGAGGAGCAATAGTCATTAATTTAGTCATTTTTTTTGTTTGATATTAGTCATTTATTTAGTCATTTAGTTGTGATTTTACCCAATAACCAAATTAGTCACTTATAAATGACCAAATTAGTCATTTATTTTCAAAATACTACTAGTGTTAGTCATGTGACTAAAATTTTTAGTCACATAGTCATTTATTTTCCAAATTCTACTAGTGAAAGGAACTTCAAGAGATGAAGCTTTCTCTTGAAATAGGGTTAGTAAACAAGAGTTAGGCCGAGGAAAACTAGTCCAAAGAGCTAAGTAACATTGAGGAACAACTTGCATTAACAAACAAGAGAATTGTGGAGTTGACAGAGGATGTCAGCTTGAAGGATGTGGAGATTGACCTTTTAAGGAGTGCTCCCCAGGCCCCTGCTGCTTAGCTAGACCTCATTCCATTATCCCAACAACTATATATTTCATACTGGGAAAAGGTCAAGGCCTTCTTCCTGACACTACAACCAACACTCTGATTCATGTTGGCGGCAACAAAATTGAGTAGGGAGGTCAATGGAACAATTGAGCAGTTCCCACAGTTCATCGTAGAAAGGGTTCCTGAGGAAAAAGGTTTGCTAATTAAATTATACATGGTCTCCGATGAAAATTTAGCAAAGGCAGGGATCGAGGATTGAAAGGTTTCTGCCAAGATGGCAAAAAAATTCATCCACTACCACTCGGCTATCCTTCGTGCTAATGCATGCACAACTACTTTGAACTAGACTATGGATAGCATGCAAGAAATTTCTCCCAGCTAACTGAGATGGGCCTGCCATCCCCGTTTCTTGAAGATGAGTCGGTCGCCACGGTGAAGCAAATTATGGCAAAGATTGAAGAGAAAGAGTAGGACATAACTGCTTTTTAGAGTTTCATCCAACCTCCTACCACAACAAATATTGAAGGTGTCATTCATCCTATTGCACAACTACTCTTCCAATTTGGGTTTGGGGACGGTTTACCTACGGTGTTGCCATATAAAGAAATGCTCAACCTAAGCAGAGTGTAGGAGAATATGCACGACATATCGAGACCATCTGAGGCTAACTGGTTGCCTCTGCAGGAAACTCTTTCTAAAATTTGACTGTCACCCTATGGATGTGGCTTTGGTTTGCAAATTGGAGAAAAATTTGGATTCCTCATTAGGCAAGCAAAATGCCCCTAATAGTTGCCAAAAAGCTATGAATATGAAATTCATCAAGCTCCCTTTGGGTTTCATCTTTTGCTAAGTACCGGCCTGCGCCTCAACTTTTGAACATCATCGGCCCCTTTTTGATGAACACTGTTGGCTTCCACCATGTGTCTACTCAACGCTCTCCAAAGGGATTCTTCCCTTCACTTTTCAACCGGCCCCCACCATGCTACCACGTGTCTACACCATAGGCTATTTATTTTGCTTCCCTTCACTTTCTCATTAGGCTTCGCCCGCATGCCATGTAGTCTCCACCTGCATTTACTTTGGTGGACCCCATAGTCAACATCAATAAGAAAAGAATGTTTCCATGTGTCTTCCCAATGCAAGATTTCATCGAAAGGAAGGGAGGATGGACCACAAGTTGTGAACTGCCGCTACACATCCCTTCAACGAGTCTTCTACCATAGGGGAGGATGGAGCGAGCAACAATATGCAACATGTTGGCACGTGTTCTAGTTACCTCCATTGGGAAGCAACACTTGTCTACATGGGTTGTTTCTGGACCACTGCCATCATTTGCAAGGGATGCATCTGGCTGGGAAGCAACTACATGCTATGGCCCAAATATTTTCTGTTACAACGGCTGAGGGAAATCATTGCTCAAGATACAAAATCTTTTCTGTTATAAGCTCTCTAGGTGGTGGATTGTTGTCTATTTAAATACTACTTACTTCAGAAAAGGAGTTCGGAAGATGCAAAAAAATAGAGATAGACACCAGGCCTTTAGTATTGTTTTTAGACTATTATATGAAACTTTCAGACAGTGCCATTGTTTGACCTTTCTGTTTTTCTTATGTTTGTTTGATAAGACATTAATACTATGCCATTATTGTTTGAATTGTTCATTTGCAAGAAATTCTATGATTTTAAATACAATTTGTTGGTTTAGATCATGTCCTTGACTCCTCTTTTCAGTGAATGTATGTGATAATCATTTTATGTCATTAAATGAATTGTTCAGATCTTTATTTTTAATTTTTGTGATTCTGAAACATAGTAGATTTCTGATCGAGCCCTTGAATCTAATCCCAAAAGATATATTTACCGTGCCTTTATCTACATCTTGGCACATTGCCATAGTTAGACTTTTATTTTATATATATGCTTCCTTTTCCCATTCAAAATCTAAGTTACAGAAGAAGTTGACTTCTTTAAAAACCTAGAGGTCACTTAGTTTAGCACAATTGGTCCCCCCATTAACTGAGTTTCCCATAAAAGGATGTCACCTTGCCAATTTTTGGCATCAACACTTACTATTATGCTTTGATATATTTTTTCCAAGCATCCATAGTTTGTTGGAAAGTACATTTTTTTAGGTTTTTAGCCATAGCAATGAGGAAACAAATTGTTTGATAAAATTCTTTGGTAGACATGTATGGAAAATGTGGTAGCATAGAAAAGGCAATGAGCTATTTGAAAAAATGCCTCAAAGAAATGTGGTCTCATGGTGATGGACATCACCATGAGACCACATTTATTTAAGGCATTTTTTCAAACAACTCATTTCCTTGTCTATGCTATTGCTTACAATTATTCTTTCATATATTTCTTTAAAGCATCCATAGCATAGACAGGGCAGTGAACTGTTTGAAGAGATACCTCAGTAAAAAGTGGTCTCATGGAATGCCATTACAAGAAAATGCAATTGGAAGTTTCTCCTACTTATTAATTATGCTATGTGAAGTAATTGCATCACTGCTTATGTTGACTTTCTAAACAACTATATTGTAGTTGAAATTTTGTCATCTATCAACATCTAGTTATTAGTTATGAAATGTGAAGTAATGCTTTGAGTTTGAAAGATGTGCAATGCAATGTAATCAATGATATGAATATAAACTACACAAATCTATTAAGTACAATTCATTAGTTAAACTCTTTATTCTATTACCTACATGTAGGTTTGTGAAAATCCACTGGCACTGGGAGGTGTTCCCATTAAACCTCCAATATTAGTCTATTCAACATCCAAAATCACATATTAGAATACCATTCATAAAATAATGCTATTAACATGTAATAAATTTATAATTGTTTACTAGTTGCATACCTCAATGGTGGATGCAGTGGAGTAATAAGCAGGTGTAGGGCCAGTATATCTAGTATCAACACTGTGACCCTGAAGTTTTATCAAAATCATAAAACTAAATTAGTTAATCTTGCATTTCAAAATTGAAATTTAATAAATTAAGTTCAATGAACATGCTAAAATTTACCTGAGTATCGATGCCATAGGCCTCATTAAAAATGTTAGCTTCCCTCACCATCTCCATAGCTGCAGACGTATCCTGCATAGCAGCCTCTTGAGTTTCGGTGGGGTTAAATGAACAAGTTTCCCCACAAGTCTGACACAAATGTGGTCGAAGCCCACCAATTGAAGACTCCCCTGGATGGCACTATAGTATAGGGTTGGCATGCTAGATGAAACTCTAGGTCAAAGATTTAATGGCATACAAAGTGTCTACCTCCACACTCTCCTTTGTGATGGAAGGGATAAGAATGTGCTCATGGGGCGGCCTAGCAAGAGGTCGTCTTGCTTTCCGCCTACAATCACGTTGTGCACTGGGTCTATCTTGAGCCATTCCCCCACCTCTCCCCTGGAAGTCACTCATATCAAAATAATTTAAAATTTTGTTCAGGATGAACTCACAGTATAGTTTCCTCAAGAAATATTGCGAGACTTCACAATTGTTCCATGGTGGGCAACCAAAAACCATGTACCACCTATCCCAAAAAAAACTTCCTAATCTATTGGTGGTGGCACCAATGGATAGGAAACCTCTTCGCATTAAGGCTAAGATTTTCATTTGTGCATGGGTCAGTGAATAATGAGCACAAATCTAATTTTGCAATTTTTAGATCTTTTGCATCTTTATATGATAATTTATCCTGGTAATAATCCCTAGTTGCCTGCCTCCTATCTTGCCAACAGATAAATGTTTGTTGATTGAATCTACATGTTTTAATATTTCTTTGAGTGAATTTGCAAGGGTGTTTATTTCCATGGTTGAACCATTTGGATTGTTCAACCTTGTGATTAACTCCTTAATTTTTTTTTTATTGTTTTCAATTTCACTCATTAAATTTTGTTGAGTGCTAGGAGGATGTTGAGGGATTGGTGGAGGAGATTGTTGTTGTGGTTAATGAACTTGAGAATTTTTTTGATGTTGTTGTTGCTCTGCTTGTTGAGTATTTTGAGGAGGGTTTAAAGGTTCATTAACATCTCCTACAAATTCAACAAATAAATATAAAAAACAACCTAAAACTAACAAATTCACAACAAAAAACAAACAATCATTACCTCTTAGACATCCTCGTTGACATGGCGGCATCCTAGCAATGAAACAATAATAATTTGATGAAAAAAATTGCAAGATGACTCCTCCTAGAACGCGAGTGTGCAAATGAAGGGATTTTGGCCATGGGCAGAAAAAAAAATAGTCACAATGCAAATGAATTTGATTTCCTTTTTTTTTGCTTTTAATGGCTCATAATGCGAGCACGTTATAACACACTCATGTTATAGGCTCAGTGTGCTTGAGCCTTAGACTTAGTACACCAAGCCATAACACGAGCACATTATAACACACTCGTGTTATGAGCTATCAAAAAAATTTAAAAATTTGGCCACAAATTGGCCCCCCATCTTTTTGCGCCCACCCCGGGGTGATCCCACAAAGTTGGTTTACAATTTTTGGGAGATTCTGATTTGTGCTGAAATCATATATTTTTAGAAAATATAATGATTTAAGCCTTTAAAATTTCCATTTAAAGCATTCCAATTGAACATGGTTTGATCAAACCCCCTTGGATAGAACCCCGCTAGTTTTAAACCATACCTATAACAAAGTCTCATTTACACCTATCAAAATGTTGATAAAAAACCACTTTTGATTTACCTTATGGGGGATCAAATGAATTCATTTAAAATTTATTTTTTCTAAGTATGTAGTACTTATTATAGACTTCCCAAAAAGTATAATTTTAAATAAATTTAATTTTATTATTATATTTATTTTTTATTTATTGTGAATGTAGTTTTTTCACCAAAAATCAAGCTCTATGTTCTACATATGTGGAAAAATAGAAGATTATCAAAAAAAAAATATGAGTGCACTAAATATTGAAGTCTTTGATCCAAAAAATAAAATAAAAATTGGATACATACAAAAAAAGTTGTGTTATACAGTTCGTGTATGTCTGAATTGTAATTAGTTTGACTTTGAAACTTGATTAAGGAAAAATATTCAATAAAACACTATGAAACCAATTGGAAGCACTAGATATCATAGTTACAAAATTCAAAAAAAATTGAATTTTATCCTTCATGGAAAAAAAATTGTGTTATATGGTGAACGTCACTCCTTAAAAATGGTGTTTACTGAAACATACTAGTTTTTGAAGGAGATGGAAAATGAAGTGCAATTTGATTCCAAAATTTTTGAAAAAAATATATTTAGAATCTAAAGAAAAAATGTCACAAATCACTAGTTTGCATAATCTTCAAATTCCTCATGGTTTAGCCATTATAGGTGCCTGAAAGTGAAGATTTAGTTAGAAAAAATCACTTCAGTGTCCAGTTTGGCCAAAAATTGTAAACTAGTATTGTGGGATCACCTCCCGTAGCTAATTAGAGGTGTGAATGAGGGAGAGGGAGAATGAAGAGGAAAAATGTGGTCTCATGGAATGCAATGAGGAGAAGTCAACGAGAAGGCATGCTAAGAAAAGGAAGATAGTTGTGCAAGGAAGAGAGTGGTGACAGGAAAGGAAAATGCCAAATGGAACATAGGAATAGAACCTGTACAAAATGAGAATGCATAAAGGGAGACAAAGAATGGCATGAGGAGACGACAGAAGAATCATGTGAGGATCGAGGTGAGTTGTAGAGACATTTTGGGGAGAAATAGAATAAAACATGATTAGTAGAAGTTGGAGTGAAAGGAGAAGAGAAGAGGAAATGCAGGAGGCAGATTTGTTAAAAGGCTTTAGAAACTTCAAGTAAATGCAACTGGCAGGTAAATTCCATAACCATTGCTAATATCTTCCATGCCTGCACTAAAATGGGAGTTTTGCAAATAGTCTAGAGACAACCAACGACATGGCAAGAAGTGGGTATAGTTGCAATAGGAAAAATGGAGCTAGAAATGTCATGAAAACCTTAGTGCTAGTTCTTATATCTAGTGTTCTAAGCATCCATTTCCTTGTTATTACAATCATCCTTAGCCTAGAATCAATTCCCAAAGCCAAGTCATAGTATTCTAGTGTTGATTGTGCATATCTTCTCTATGGGTTGACTTGTGACCTTTATGGTCTTCTTGTGGGAATGGTTCCTTGGTAATGGTTGAAATATTGAAGGCATATGCTAGAGCACTACACACCAATTGTAGTAGAAAAGGGATTCAATATATACATTAGAAACACTCTCTACATCATGCATGGATCCTTACAGCTAATACCAGCTTGTATAGTGGGAATTGTCTTCATCATCGTCCCTACAAGTTTACAATCTTCCCAGCCTTCTTATCAGAAGTTTGTGTCCCTGGATTATGTTGCTGCAAAGACTACATTCAATAACTCGAACACATAAGTATTTTCTATTTATGTTATTTTAATTCAATGCTAATATGAATACTCCTCAATATTATGGAATTTTTTTTTTTTTATGTTACACAAACATAAATAAATTAGAATTGGTCTAAATGATGAATACCGAGTAAAAATTAATAGACTCTAATATATATGATTAGGTCATTGGAACTAAGGATATTTATGAAAAGAGATATATAAATTACTATAATAAATAAAGAAATTCATATATTCGCTTGGATGAATTAGGGAACATTTAATATTCCTATGTTTCTTCTCTAATGTGCAAAAGCATGAGTTAATCAAGAAGAAATTCCATTGTGTTAAACAATATAATTATATAGACCTTTTTTCCTTGAAAATGATGCAAGCATATGTGAATTGAGCTTTAATAAATAAAATTATGTAATTGAATGTTCTTTATATTAGAACCTATATAATAATTAATCTCAACCTAGCTACCATTACTCAATAAAAGAAGTAGTGGGACAATTAAATAAAGATAGTCATTTCAAGTAGTTGAATAATCTAATCTCATTTCCTTAAAATAAATTACATGAAAATAACACAACAAATTAAGTTAAGAGATAAACCCTATGATATCATGTTATCCAACATCCCTTGACACCTTACCTTTCAGCATCAAGTCATATTTAACATAAATAAATTATCCAATCTATGACCCAGACAATTATAAGAATAAGGGGCTACATCATAGGGTAAAGGAAGTTAGAAAATCAAGAATATTATTAGTAATATTGTAATGGATTATGTTTTCATATGTTGGTCTAATGGAAATAGCATTGACAAGCATCTAGAGTTGAATTATATATCGACCTTGCTTAGAGAAATTTTATAACTATTGTGTTACAATGGAGGTTGATGTTAAAAATTAATAGGATCACAATACTTGATCATATTAGTAGAATAACATTGGAGCCATATTGAGGCTTCACAAGATTACTACATGGTGATTAGATGTATCCACCCTTATCGTTAGAAAATTTATCCTAATTAAGATATTTATTTTATTAGGTTATTCTCATAAATGAATGTTTAAAAGGTTTCTTATTGGTACAATATAACCGTTCAAGATATCAAGAACCAATGCGCATGTGATATCTAAGAAAACTAAATTCACATTGTATACATGTTATCATGTTCTAAACCTAAATAGAAACCTATGTTATAAACTGCGTGGTGTTATCACTAAGGTACAAAAGGTGGCATGATATCTCTAATAGGTAATTGTAAGGGGTTTTGTGATGCTCACATTGAGTTAGGAATAATAACTATTGTAAAGTTGAATATGAGATTTTACATAAGTGGATGGAAATGTCAGTGTGTCGCTGTGTAGGTATCCTTGAAAGACCTTGTGAGGAGAACTATGTGTGACTTTGATCTGTTTGGAAGTGGGTACATAGGTGGTCCTTGGGTGAAAGGTGTCCTTGTGACCTCAAGTCCAAAGGGGTAGGGTTTAGGGGGATAACTCCAAGGGTTGGGGTTGTTCCTAATTGTTTTGACCTTCTCTCTTTAGTAGGCTTCAGTTTGAGGTTGAATGGATATGAATGGGTATGAATGATTTAAGAAAATCTAATAAACTATATTTAATACATTATGTGCTTATGAATAGAAAATTAATGATGTAAGGGATTTAACAAATTTATAATTGGTATTTGAATATATGTATATGTTGGGTAAATTCTATCTTATGTTGGTTCCATGTAACTTGTATGTGTTATGAAAACTGGTTCCATATCTAGAGGTCTCTATGTATAGGCCCATGTATTTATTGGTTGTGATTGTGATTCACGTTATGTATGACCTATCCAAGAGTGAACCTATGAGATATTTGAGCAGTGATAGACAATTATTGGACTGTTCCAATGACCGATGTCTAGGCTATTGCTAGGGACTAGTCAACATTCACCTAGTTCACAACGGTGAAGGTTGCTATGGGCTACCTTGGTTATGATTGTGATACAGTAATGGTTGCATGGGTAGGGACCCATCAATGTGGGTAACATTAATCTAGAGCTAACCATTGTATCAAGGGGGTTCACTGGCTATCATTGAGGGTATGGAAGTGACCAATACTAGTGTTACCCAAGATTGTGAAGAAGACAACTAACAATAACACTAAGGTCACAAGGTGGTATATGTTGGGAGCTACTTATTCTTGGGTGGATAGAATTGTTGCTGGTGGCCTTTAAGTGATTGAAGTCAGAATTCAATAGGTTATGGTAGGTTCACTACTTAGGGAAAGCCTTGGGATGGTGGATGGACCCACAACGTAGTATGGGATGCACTGAATCCCCTTCCCAATTGTCATACTATATACTTAGCCTTGTAGGGTTGCATATGGACCTGTGGTGTAGTATGGGATGCACCAAATCCTCTTCTCATTTTTATAATGGTGCAAAAGACCTATGGAAATGATAGGACCCATGGTGTAGTGCACAACACATCAATATTCTTTATATTTGAGATGCATTATGGACATGTGAGTTAGCCATTGTGATGTGTTAGCCAACCATTGTGTAGGTGATGTATGTT
The DNA here is from genome assembly GCA_007258455.2 of Sequoia sempervirens. Classification (NCBI taxonomy): domain Eukaryota; kingdom Viridiplantae; phylum Streptophyta; class Pinopsida; order Cupressales; family Cupressaceae; genus Sequoia; species Sequoia sempervirens. The sequence continues at coordinate 70,754 of VDFB02032882.1, forward strand.
GGAGCTTGTCACTATGTATTTGTGATGTATGTTGGAGCTCATTGTTGTGTATTTGTGATGTATGGTGGAGCTTGTCATTGTGTATATGTGATGTATGTTGGAGCTTGTCATTGTGTATTTGTGATATATACTAGAGCTAGTCACTAATATAAATATGATGTGTATGAGACAATCATTGTTGTACTTGTGATGTATATGAGCTAACCACCATTGTACTTGTGATATGTGTATGATCCATACACTATTGTAATTGTGATGTGTATGAGCTAGTCAGCTTGTGTATATGGAGGTATGCTCATGGCAGTCATTGTATGATTTTTGAGATTATGGTATGAATGAACCCTTGTGAATATTGTGAATGTTTTTATACTAATTTTTGGTAATGTTTGGTATCGACCCAACACTTGATGGAAAGTTATTATCAAATTTATTAACATTATATTATAATTGGCTAAGTTGATAGGTTACATGTACTTAATTAATAGTCATGGGTTAAAATTGAGATCAAAGATCCCATACAAGAGGAGAGAATGAACTCCCTCTGACATAGGTAGGTGAACTATGAAGCCTTTGATTCTCATGAGGGGATATGTAGGCAGGGTCACCATGAACCCTCCAGGTTTAGGTTTGTGTCTAGGAATGACCCTAGTTGTATGAGCTACACTCTTTAGTGTAAGCATTTAAGTGGAGATTTGACTTGTTGTAATCTTTTGTGAATGAATAACTCTTGTAATTAGCACTACAAATTTATATGAAGAGGCTTGGTCAGTTAAGTCAGTAGTTATGGTGAATTATATAAAAAAAAATTGTGCCCATGATGGGGATTTTACAAAATATTGATGAAACGAATCACAACACCATAAATTTTTTTTAAAAATAAATAAAACTTGTTTAATTAGCACTAATATTATTATTTTCCCTTTACACATAAAAATTTATGTAGCAAAAGTGTTGTGATAATGCACCTACCAAATATGGGTGGGGGTCTTGATTGGATCGGCTAAAGCATCTTGTTATAGGAAAGAGGTGACGAGGTCCAATCTCACCCTGTCCCCATGGTACCAGAGGGTGTGAAAATTTTTTACCAACAA